>CM038678.1:257456843-257704343 GCA_021605205.1 Aegilops longissima
GTTCACTTCTCGACTCCACCGAGAAGAGACCATCACGGCTACACACGCGGTTGATGTATTTTAGTTAAGTCAAGTGTCAAGTTCTCTACAACCGGACATTAACAAATTCCCATCTGCCACATAACCGCGGGCACGGCTCTTGAAAGTTTATACCCTGCAGGGGTGTCCCAACTTAGCCCATCACAAGCTCTCATGGTCAACGAAGGATATTCCTTCTCCCAGGAAGACCCGATCAAACTCGGAATCCCGGTTACAAGACATTTTGACAATGGTAAAACAAGTCCAGCAAGACCACCTGAATGTGCCGACAAATGCCGATAGGAGCTGCACATATCTCGTTCTCAGGGCACACCGGATGAGCAGTCCGTACAACTAAAACCAGGCCTCAAGTTTCCCCAAGGTGGCGCTGCAAAGGGCTCTAGTTTGGACCAACACTCAGAGGAGCACTGGCCCGGGGGGCGGGGGGTTAAAATAAAGATGACTCTTGAGTCTGCAGAACCCAAAGGAAAAAGGCTTAGGTGGAAAATGCTAAAACCAAGGTAAGGCCTTGCTGGAGGAGTTTTATTCAATGCGAACTGTCAAGGGGTTCCCATAACACCCAACCGCGTAAGGAACGCAAATCAAGGAACATAACATCGGTATGACAAAAACCGGGGCGGCAAGAGTGGAACAAAACACCAGGCATAATGCCGAGCCTTCCACCCTTTACCAAGTATATATATGCATTAATTAAATAAGAGATATTGTGATATCCCAACATAATTATGTTTCAACATGGAACAAACTTCAGCTTCACCTGCAACTAGCAACGCTATAAGAAGGGCTGAGCAGAAGCGGTAACTTAGCCAAACAATGGTTTGCTAGGACAGGATGGTTAGAGGCTTGACATGGCAATATGGGAGGCATTATATAGCAAGTGGTAGGTAGCGCGGCATAGCAATAGAGCGACCAAATAGCAAGCAAAGTGTGACGGCCCCGATTCAATCGTACACTAATCATGCACGCAAATGTGTACGATCAAGATCAGGGACTCACGGGAAGATATCACAACACAACTCTAAAACATAAATAAGTCATACAAGCATCATAATACAAGCCAGGGGCCTCGAGGGCTCGAATACAAGTGCTCGATCATAGACGAGTCAACGGAAGCAACAATATCTGAGTACAGACATAAGTTAAACAAGTTTGCCTTAAGAAGGCTTGCACAAACCGGGATACAGATCGAAGAGGCGCAGGCCTCCTGCCTCGATCCTCCTAACTACTCCTCGGTCGCCGCCGCCGGGCTGCACGTAGTAGTAGGCACCTCCGGGGTAGTAGTCGTCATCGACGGTGGCGTCTGGCTCCTGGGCTCCATCGTCTGGTTGCAGCAATCGAGTAGAGATAGGGGGAAAAGGGGGAACATGGCAACCGTGAGTACTCATCCAAAGTACTCGCAACCAAGGAGCTACACTACATATGCATGGATATATGTGTAAAGGGCCATATCAGTGGACTGAACTGCAGAATGCCGGAATAAGAGGGGGATAGCTAATCCCGTCGAAGACTACGCTTCTGGCAGCCTCCGTCTTGCAGCATGTAGCAGAGAGTAGTCTGAAGTCCTCCAAATAGCATCCCATAGCAATAATCCTACCCGGCGATCCCCTCCTCGTAACCCTGAGAGAGAGCGACCACCGGGTTGTATCTGGCACTTGGAAGGGTGTGTTTTATTAAGTATCCAGTTCTAGTTGTCATAAGGTCAAGGTACAACTCAAAGTCGCCCTATTATCAAGATCACGGCTATTCAATAGATTAACTTCCTGCAGGGTGCACCACATAACCCAACACGCTTGATCCCATTTGGCCGGACACACTTTTCTCGGGTCATGCCCGCCGCTGAAGATCAACACGCCGCAGCCCCACCTAGGCACAACAGAGAGGTCAGACGCCGGCCTAAACCTAAGCGCACAGGGGTCTGGGCCCATCGCCCAATGCACACCTGCATGTTGCGTGGGCGGCCGGAAGCAGACCTAGCCTAACAGGCGTTCCAGTCCAATCCGGCGCGCGCCGCTCAGTTGCTGACGTCACGAAGTGCTTCGGCTGATACCACGACGTAGGGATACCCATAACTACTCCCACGTAGATGGTTAGTGCGTATAGACCAAATGGCCAGACTCAGATCAAATACCAAGATCTCGTTAAGCGTGTTAACTATCCTCGAACGCTGACCAGGGCCAGGCCCACCTCTCACCCAGGTAGTCTCAACCTGCCTTGTCGCTCCGCCACAAATTAACAGTTGGGGGCCGTGGGAACCTGTGCCCACCTCTACCGGGATGGAGCCACCGTCCTTTCAGCCCCATCTCCTAACAAAGATCACGGTAATGTAACAAAGGTAAAGTATATAGATATGCCCGTGATCACCTCCCAAGTGATCACAGCCCAAGAGTATAGCATGGCGATTTGGACAAGAGTGTAGGGTCACCGATGGAACACTAGCATCCTATTCTAAGTAGTAGGATAGCAGGTAAAGGTAACAATAGTAGTAGCAAGGACAGGCTATGCAGCAAAGATAGGAATAATCGAAAGCGATAATATGCTACACTACTCTAATGCAAGCAGATAGCTAAGAGTAGGCGATATCCGTGATCAAAGGGGGCTTGCCTGGTTGCTCGGCAAGAGAGAGGGTCAAACACCGTAGTCGATCGGGGTACCAGCAGCAGCGTCAGTCTCGGTGTCTAGCGAGAGAAGAGGGGGAGGAACAATAAATATTTAAGCAAACAGACGCAAAGCGATGCATGACATGACATGTATCGGTGCTAGGGGTGCCCTAACGCGGTATGAGGTGATACCGGTGAAGGGCGAAAACATCCGGGAAAGTATCCCCGGTGTTTCGCATTTTCGGGCAGAGGAGCCGGAGGGGGAAAGTTGCGTGTTTGCTATGCTAGGAGTGTGTGGCGGACGAATGGCTGCGTATCCGGAATCGTCTCGTCGTTCTAAGCAACTTTCATGTAGAAAGTATTTTCATCCGAGCTACGGATTATTTTATATTAATTTTTAAAGTTTTAAATCATTTTCTAATTTATTAATTATTAATTATTAACATTATCCGAATAGTGTTTTTGACGCCAAGATGACATCAAGATGGCGTCGGCAATCAACGCTGACCGCTGACCGGTCAACTGATGTGGGGTCCCATTTGTCATTGATCGAGATTAGCTAAACAGGTTAGTTAGCTTAATTACTTGATTAGGTTAACTAATTCTAATTAATTTAGTTAAACCAAATTAATTAACTTAATTAATTCACTAATTAATTAATTATTACTTTTACTATTTTCATTTTCATTTCCGTTTTTCTCTACTCTTTTCCTTTTATCTGATTTACAAGGGGGAGGGCCCCACCTGTAAGTGGCTCAGGCCACCTCCCTCCTATGCACTAACGCGCACAGAGGAGGGGCAGCGGCGGCCGGACCTGGCCCCAGCGAGGCCATGGTCGAGGCCGACAGCGGGGTTGGCGGAGCAGGCGTAGGGCGGCGGAGCCGCCACGGCGCGAAGCGACGCGCACCAAGGCATAACGGAGTGGAGGCCAGGGCGAGCGGACACGCACCGCGCCGCAGTGAGGGCGCGTCTTGGCGCGAAGGCGCGCGAGCAGACCGTGGCGGGCGGCGCGCGCGGCGGCGCTGGCCGCAGCGCATGCCGGGCGCGGTCGCCCCAAGACAGTGGCGATGGGCGGAGCCGGAGAGGGGTCACGGCCGGGGAGAGAGGGGAGGGGCCGGGGCTCATGGCGGTTGCAGGGTCTTGGCAGTGTGCTCGGGGAGGTCGGGGACGACCGGGCGACGGGGAGGAGGCGCGTGGAGCTCCGGGCGGCGGCGGATCGGTCCGGCGAGTCGGGGAGGGGACGAGGAGGCCACGGCGAGGTCGAGGATGGCGACCGGCGAGGCGAAGTAGAGGTGCGGGGCGGAGGCGGCCATCCTCGAGCGCGGGCTCGCCGACGAGGTGGGTCTTCGACGCGGCAAGGGGGACCGGGCACGGGGTGCTTGGAGATGGGGACGGGGCGCCGGCGTCGTGGGGGTGGGGGGCGGGACGTCGGCTCGATCCCGATCCAGAACTGGATCGGGGGAAGGGGGAGAGAGCGAGTGGGGGTGTGGGTGGTTAGGGTTTGGGGTGCCCAGGGGAATAAGGGAGTGCGTGGGGGCCTAAGTAGGCCAGTGGCGTGGGCCGGCCGGCTGGGCCAAGGCCCAGTTGGGCCGAGGGGGTTTTCTTTTCTTTTTCTGTTTGTTTTTTTTTATTATTATTCTAATTCTTTTCTGTTTTCTTTTATTTTAGTTTTATAAAATTTAAAAGCGACAACTAATTTGGTGGTATTAATTAAGTCACATCCCCAAATATTTTGGCACCTTAAATAAAGTATTTTGCATTTGCTTATTATTTAAAAGCATTTTAGATAATTGTTTTATCATTGTTTTAGTTTATTTAGTGCATTTAAGTGTTTTATTAAAATATGATTTCTTCACCAACATTTATTAAGGGTCATTTGACACATGAGGAACAATTTAGTTTTGACTTTTGAAAACTTTAATTGTTTTGACTTTAATTCAGTTAATGAATTTGGATCGGTTCTGAACTAACGCAAGATTATCAAAAATAATCAAGGTGACGTGGCATCATTACCAGAGGGTTACTGTAGCTTGATTACCCGAGCGTCACAATTCTCCTCCACTATAAGAAATCTCGTCCCAAGATTTAAGCGGTGGAGTAAGGGGGGAAGGTGCTGGTAGCGAAAAACCTAACGAGTCTTCTCGGTCTTGGCTGCCCTTTCGAAGAGGTTGATCCCTTTTGTTGATGTCTTCATTTATCTGCTTCCGGTCATCATGATGAAGTCGACATCCTTTATTCGGGATCTTCATCGTACTTACGAATAGGTAACAGGCAGATCGGCAACGAGAATGCTATAAGGGTAATAATCGGGATTAACCCATGAATGAGTATAAGAGTACCTCTCGAGTTGAACAAATAAAACACTTCGAGAGTGAGGTTCGAAGGTACAATAAGAGGTTCCAAGCAGATAGATAGTGGCTCGAAGTCTGAACCAGAGTGAGAAAGGGGTTCAGAGTAGCGAGGGTAAGTATAGCGTCAGATACCAGAATAGAGCACTAGGAAGGTGGCCCGTGAATTAAATACAAAGCCAAGCATGGGGAATAACCATTAGAAACAGGGTTGTGCAGGTGAGTCAAGTTTTGATCCTGTGAAACTGTGGGTTATGGGCCCACCATGTGGGTTAAGTAGGAAGGGCAGTAATGTATTGCACGATCGTGTAAGCAAGGCCTGTCGTGGATAGCCTATCGCTTATGTTGGCAACAATATCGGTACCAAGGGCGAGGGACGAAGAGAACTAATTCCTGCTCGTTGAACGAGGCGGACCAACAGGCCAAGTTCTCGCCCATCGATGGCTACCGAATGTCATCAACAATAGTAATGTGTTCTTGCCGATGAATTGCACACCGAGGAGTTTACATAAGCAGTAGAATATTGCTGCTTAGATCATATAGATCACAAGAAAGGTTCAAACAACCAATGGAAAGTAAAATATGATTATCATATTAAATGAATAATGGAAAGGAAAATGTGTTTAAACACATATTTCAGGGATATATCCTTCCCAAGGACAAGCAGAGCATGATGTCCGTGGCAGGATATAATGCAGAAAACTCTTTAGGTACGGGAGAGAATTTTCATGACATTACCCATACAACGATGTTTGGATAATTGAGCAAGAAACATTTAGCATTGGGCTTCAATTGTTCTTGTTTAAAATCGGAGTGCCACAAACATGCTTTGAGACAGTATTGACATGGTCTTCAAGCAAAGGTCGGACTTCGGATACACGAAGGATCCATCAAGATAACTTATTAACAAGGCATTCAAATTCTTCTTGGAAAATGGTTCTCCTTGTTAAAAAGGAAATTATAACAATAGGTCCTCCGCTCAGTGTGCTAGGCAAGACATCACCTTACCGAGCCATATAACAACCAATCTTATTACTCTTGAATATATGTTCCCACCCATCATATCGACCGAGATTCAGATCTGATTGGTGTCAAAATACCGCAGACTCGGGATGTCCGAGAAGAAAAGGTGCAACACAAATAGACGAAATGACAATGCAAGATTCTCGGAAATGAACTATGGGAGCGGGTTCTCAAACAATAGTTCATCATTAAACCAAGGAGAGGACAAGGAGGTGTCTGTGAACTCAACGGCAATTCATCGAGATTCCCTAAAGATGGATTTCCACAATTATGAACAAGGAGATAACATTTGTCGATCAAATGATATAAGGAAGTATGCTCGAGGAAAACATACACAATTAAACATTGGTTGAAAGGTGCGCCTAAATATGGGTTGGGTTGCACGACCAATTTCAGAATGGTGATTCAATAATCAATAGCCTAAGAATGAACTTTCGACCATTAACTTCAAAGAAATAGGGTTGCTAGAAGGAAAGAATCCAAACAACACCGTTCACTTGTTGGAATTAACACGGGGACCAAGAAAGAATGGTGATGGTGAGAAGTATTTCTATGTCAAGAATTCTCAAGAGGTGGAACAAATCTCAGAACATTGAGGACATAAGAGTGTTAATGTTCCAAGGTAAAGAAGAACAATTACTTGATAACAAGGAACTCAAGGTATAACACCAAACACGAACAAGCTTGTGTTGGTGGGAAGGCAATAAAGTGGTCGATGATAACACGAATCATCGAGGGGCAAGGATGGTATTACCCATCAAGAATTCGATATATATCTTGGAAGAGCTTAGGATGTTGATGATGATAACGATACAGTGGTCGAGAGATTTCATCAAGATGTAATCGGTCGACGATGACATCAAGTCAATAGGAATGATGAAGCGAAAGGTTATTGGAACCACGGGTTCGACACAAACTCGAAATCAAGCTTACTGTTCAAGGCGAAATGATATGACGAGGAAAATTGACGTAAGCTTAGCTCATCGTCGAAAATTGTGCTCCAAGAAGAAGGACCGGGTAGCACAGTTAAAATCATCACAACAATGATATAGCCAAACAGGCTAGGAATGGCGTGATCGGGTACGAACTCGTACTTATAGAAGCTATCAAGAGTTTTGAACCGAAAAGCGGACTTGATTCAGTTATCGGTGTCTATGAGTGTTTAATAACTCAGAGCCCGTGAAAAATTGGAATCAGTGGGAAGGTAGCACTTGATGAAGAACTCATAAGAAGTTATGCAGTTCCATGATAATCTCGAGATACCAGGGGGGTAATACTCGATGACATATCAAAGTAGAGGTTGGACCGGGGTATTGCTCTCGTAAGACAAGTGCTAAAACTTGCACGAGAAATGGTATTTAAAAGAGAACATGGTCGGAACCACGATTGCAAAAGGCCAGATCCCTGATATAAGATGAACTTATACCAAAGGAATAATTAATTTAAGAGAAGCTTTAATGATAAGATCTACATCATGTCCATGGGCATGAACACAAGTTCAAGGTCGACTCCACTTCTCCAATGCATAACCTTTCATTCACTTCTCACGCTCGATGAAGTTGCGGTGTTGAAATTTTATCCGCGAAGCACCGAAGAGTATGATTCGTGAAAACTTTCGGGTTCACACGGTTTAGAGAAGGCATATGTTCAACCCATAGGGCTTTTAGAAACATATACCACAAGTTTCAAGAGTAAATAACACAAGCCCAAAAGCAGAGCATGGTTGGCCAAGCAGAGGATACAACTTAACAAAGGCATTATGTATCAGGGGAAGAACTCACAAAGTGATCAAATGTGAAGGACACTGTCGGATAACAATCCAACAAAGGACTTGATGGTCCACAAAGGATCTGATGTGAGTATCGATACTCAACCAGAAGAGGAAGGAATGCAAATGCAACAGGTTATGGAATCATCTGAATAATTCAAAGCTTAAATGCAAAGGAATTATGTTTCCAAAACAAAGGATCAGAAGCAGACGTTCTGATCAAGGATGGATCAATTGAATATACCAGAGGCACAATCGACGACAGATAGTTTGGTCGAGAACTAGCTCAGTCTGAGCCGGAAAGATAATTTAAAAGGATCAACTGATGATTGCGTGCATTCACACGTATTGAATCAACGGACTAAAAAATGATGGTGACACAGGATGCCAATATGATTACTATACTTATGGGATTAATCATAATGAAAGCAAACAAGAAATTCCAGGGCAACAGGTTGCTGAGGATTTTCGGTATATCGAATGGTATTTCGAAGACTTTTGTGTAACACATGAACAACTGGGGGATGAGCGGATACTCGGTAAGTGCGAGAATTAACCGTAGGGGTATTCAGGTGACAAAGAATAACAAGGCAGTAAGCTCAAAGGATTATCAAAACAACGACGAGCTTTTCAGGGTATCTTGTAATAACAAGACAAACTGGGGATGAAGGTAAGAATAACAACTGCAAGTAGTTATCCATAAGGGTTTACGGTGGAAGGGGAATTGCAAACGCGATGAACACAAGTTCTCGAGTTATCAGCGAAGAGCATCTTCGTGGTCTTCCAGTGCAGCAGATTTATCATCGCAATAAGGGGCTCTCCGGGTGAAAGTGATAACGAGATCCTAATGTTAGATTTAGTAAAATTCATTTAACTCGAATAGAAGAGCGTTCAGAATCCCAGAGTAAAGGTCGAGGAGTAAAAGATCCTAATACCACCCAATGGCGACGTGGGCCCATGGGCCACACAGCCATATTAGTAAAAGTTTTGTAAAGTCTAGACTCGACTTCGGCCAAGGAGTTGGAAGGGGGATTCCTACAGGAAGTCGGCTCTAATACCAACTTGTGACGCCCCCGATTCAATCGTACACTAATCATGCACGCAAATGTGTACGATCAAGATCAGGGACTCACGGGAAGATATCACAACACAACTCTAAAACATAAATAAGTCATACAAGCATCATAATACAAGCCAGGGGCCTCGAGGGCTCGAACACAAGTGCTCGATCATAGACGAGTCAGTGGAAGCAACAATATCTGAGTACAGACATAAGTTAAACAAGTTTGCCTTAAGAAGGCTAGCACAAACTCGGCACAGATCGAAGAAGCGCAGGCCTCCCGCCTGGGATCCTCCTAACTACTCCTCGGTCGCCGCCGGGGCTGCACGTAGTAGTAGGCACCTCCGGGTAGTAATCGCCATCGACGGTGGCGTCTTGCTCCCGGCTCCATCGTCTGTTGCAACAATCGAGTAGAGATAGGGGAAAAGGGGAACAAGGCAACCGTGAGTACTCATCCAAAGTACTGCAAGCAAGGAGCTACACTACATATGCATGGATATATGTGTAAAGGGCCATATCGGGACCGAACTGCAGAATGCCGGAATAAGAGGGGATAGCTAATCCGTCAAGACTACGCTCGCAGCCTCCGCCTTGCAAAGATGTAGCGAGAGTAGTCTCAAGTCCTCCAAATAGCATCGCATAACAATAATCCTACCCGACGATCCCTCCTCGTAACCCGAGAGAGAGCGACCACCGGGTTGTATCCGCACTTGGAAGGGTGTGTTTTATTAAGTATCCGGTTCTAGTTGTCATAAGGTCAAGGTACAACTCCAAGTCGCCCTGCCATCAAGATCACGGTTATTCAATAGATTAACTTCCGCAGGGTGCACCACATAACCCAACACGCTTGATCCCATTTGGCCGGACACACTTTTCTCGGGTCATGCCCGCCGCGGAAGATCAACACGTCGCAGCCCCACCTAGGCACAACAGAGAGGTCAGCACGCCGGCCTAAACCTAAGCGCACAGGGGTCTGGGCCCATCGCCCAATGCACACCGCACGCTATGGGTGACCGGAAGCAAACCTAGCCTAACAGGCCTTCCAGTCCAATTCGGCTAGCCGCTCCGCTCGCCGACGCGTCACGGCGTTTTGGCTGATACCACGACGCCGGGATACCCATAACTACTCCCACGTAAATGGTTAGTGCATATAGACCAAATGGCCGACTCAGATCAAATACCAAGATCTCGTTAAGCGTGTTAAGTATCCGCGAACGCCGACCAGGCCAGGCCCACCTCTCACCTGTAGTCTCAACCTGCCTGCCGCCCGCCACAAAGTAACAATGGGGGCCGTCGGGAACCCAGAACACCTCTACCGGGATGGAGCCACCGTCGTTTCAGCCCCCATCTCCGAACAAGATCACAGTAATTTAACAAAGTAAAGTATATAGTATATGCCCGTGATCACCTCCTGAAGTGATCACAGCCCAATAGTATAGCATGGCGCACGGACAAGAGTGTAGGGTCACGATGGAACACTAGCATCCTATACTAAGCAATGAGGATAGCAGTAAAGGTAACAACAGAGTAGCAAGGACAAAGCTATCCAAAGAAGATAGGAATAATCAAAAGCGATAATATGCTACACTACTCTAATGCAAGCAATATAGAGAAGAGTAGGCGATATCCGGTGATCAAAGGGGGGCTTGCTGGTTGCTCGGGCAAGAGAGAGGGTCGCAACACCGTAGTCGATCGGGTACCAAAGCAGCAGCTCGGCCTCGGTGTATAGCGAGAGAAGAGGGGAGGAACAATAAATATTTAAGCAAACAGACGCAAAGCGATGCATGACATGACATGTATCGGTGCTAGGGTGCCCTAACGCGTATGAGGTGATACTGTGGAGGGGAAAACATCCCGAAAGTATCCCGGTGTTTAGCATTTTTTCGGAGGAGCCGAGGGGGAAAGTTGCATGTTTGCTATGCTAGGAGTGTGTGGCGATTTAACGGCTGCGTGATCCGAATCGCCTCGCTGCTCGAGCAACTTTCATGTAGAAAGTATTTTCATCCGAGCTACGGATTATTTTATATTAATTTTAAAGTTTTAAATCATTTTCTAATTTATTAATTATTAATTAAATTAACATTATCCAGAATAGTGTTTGCCGACGCCGATGACATCAAGATGGCGTCGGCGATCAACGCGACTGCTGACCGTCAACCCGACAGTGGGTCCCATTTGTCATTGATCGAGATTAGCTAAACAGGTTAGTTAGCTTAATTACTTGATTAGGTTAACTAATTCTAATTAATTTAGTTAAACCAAATTAATTAACTTAATTAATTCACTAATTAATTAATTAATTAATTATTACTTTTACTAATTTCATTTTCGCTTTCTCTACTCTTTTCCTTTTATCTGATTTACAAGGGGGAGGGTCCCACCTGTAGTGGCCAGAGCCACCTCCCTCCTATGCACTAACGCGCACAGAGGAGGGGCAGCGGCGGCCGGACTGGCCCAGAGGCCATGGTTGAGGCCGGCAGCGGGTTGGCGGAGCAGGCGGCGGGCGGCCGAGCCGCCAAGAGTCGAGGGCCGCCACGCGCAGGCAACGCGCACCAAGGCGTAACGGAGTGGAGGCCGGGCGAGCGGACACGCACCGCGCCGCAGGTGAGGGCGCTGCGCGGGCGCGCGTCGAGCAGACTGGGCGGGCGCGCGCGCGCGTCGCAAGTCTGCTCATGGGCGCATGCGTGCGTGCGCTCGTCCCCAAGACAGTGGTCGTGGTCGGAGCCGGAGAGGGGGTCACGGCTGGAGAGAGAGAGGGGGAGGGGCCGGGGCGCACGGCGGTTGCAGGGTCTTGGCAGTGTGCTCGGGGAGGTCGGGGACGACCGGGCGACGGGGAGGAGGCCTGTGGAGCTCCGGGCGGCGGCGGATCGGTCCGGCGAGTCGGGGAGGGGACGAGGAGGCCACGGCGAGGTCGAGGATGGCGACCGCGAGGCGGGCAGAGAGTGCGGGCGGAGGCGGCCATCTCGAGGCTGGGCTCGCCGGGCGAGGTGGGTCTTCGACGCGGCAAGGGGGGCCGGGCACGGGGTGCTTGGCGATGGGGACGGGGCGCCGACGTCGTGGGGGGGGGGGGGCGTCGGCTCGATCCCGATCCAGAACTGGATCGGGGGAAGGGGGAGAGAGCGAGTGGGGGTGTGTGTGGTTAGGGTTTGGGGTGCCCAGGGGAATAAGGGAGTGTGTGGGGGCCTAAGTAGGCCAGTGGCGTGGGCCGGCCGGCTGGGCCAAGGCCCAGATGGGCCGAGGGGGTTTTCTTTTCTTTTTCTGTTTGTTTTGTTGTTTTTTTATTCTAATTCTTTTCTGTTTTCTTTTATTTTAGTTTTATAAAATTTAAAAGCGATAATTTGGTGGTATTAATTAAGTCACATCCCCAAATATTTTGGCACCTTAAATAAAGTATTTTGCATTTGCTTATTATTTAAAAGCATTTTAGATAATTGTTTTATCATTGTTTTAGTTTATTTAGTGCATTTAAGTGTTTTATTAAAAGATGATTTCTTCACCAACATTTATTAAGGGTCATTTGACACATGAGGAACAATTTACTTTTGACTTTTGAAAACTTTAATTGTTTTGACTTTAATTCAGTTAATGAATTTGGATCGGTTCTGAACTAACGCAAGATTATCAACAATAATCGAGGTGACGTGGCATCATTACCAGAGGGTTACTGTAGCTTGATTACCCGGGCGTCACACAAAGATAGAAGTGATCTCGAGGGTATGGTCATCTTGCCTGGGATCCCTCAAGGAAGAAGATCAAGTCCATGAAGTAGACGAACCAACATAGTCGAACGGGTCCTCACAATCTCAACGTAACCGGAGCTATCGAGAAGGAGTACACCCGGAAAAGAAGCAAACAACATGGTAAACCAACAAGCATAAACATGGCGTGATGCACAATCAAGTATGATGCATGTCCGGTTTAATGAGGCATGGCATGGCAAAGTGCACAAACAACACTACAAGTTAAGTGGAGCTTAAAATGCAACGAGTTGCATATTGATGAAACACCACATCAATTACTTAGTTCTCTCTCGATTATGTACCCAACAATATTAAATGTTGATTAACATGGCAAGATATGAAACATAACAAAACTAACTATTTAGGCAAGATTAAATGAGGCCGGAACAACAAACAACAAATCCGGGAAAACCTCATGTGCATATTTTGAATTCGGTACTGTTCTGTCCTAGACATAATTTTAGAGTTGTTAAACAGCAAAATAAAGTGCACCATGTTAAACTATGCATTTTTTACCCCATTTATATATAAAGTTTATTAAATTCGGAGCTACGGTTAATTAGTTATGAAATAAATCATTTTAGCATGAAATTTATACAAATTTAAACAAACAACAAGTTTAAACATTTCTAACATGGATGAAAGTATCATATTATGAAAGTAGATGAAATTCTAAGCATTTTACGTGTTTAAATCATTTTGAACCGATGCACGGTTTGTTAGTTATTAAATGCATGAACATAAGGGTGCAATCTGTAAATAAGCAGTTTTTGGACTAATAGGAAAATCACAGCGCACAGGACAAAGCATATCAGGCCGCATCTACTGAACTAGGCCAGCTGCTGTGAGCGCTGCACGCGGGTGGGTTTCGGTGGGCGTCTCACCTCGGGCCAGATCTGGCTTGCTGGTGGAGAGGGGGTGGCTGGGCCGGATGAGGCTGGGGCGGCGTTGGGCCTTGGTGGGGCAAGAGGAGGCCCACGCGTGTGGCGGGCGTGCGCTCGATGCAGCGCTGCTGCATCTCACTGCAGAAGAACTGCAGCGGCGCCAAGGCGACATGAAGCAGGGGGTCGCCGCGGCGGGGCTCCTTCCGGCCGGATCACGCCAGATCCCGCGGAAACGGAGCGAGGGCGAACGGATCCACGCACGAGGAGTCAAGGCAGGAGCTCGAGGCGGCGAACTTGAAGGAGGCTGCTGTTAATTGAAGAAAAGACAGAGTTCAGAGGGAAACAGGGGAAGGAAGGAGAGAAAGAGACAAAATGAGATGGCAAGGGCGCGAACGGGCGACCTGGGGTTGGCGGTGACGACGAGGCCGGTCGTCGGAGGCGCGAAGGCGAGGCCGTGGTTGCAAGGGTGGCAAGGCAAGCCTCCGCTTGTGGTGTCCATGGTTGCATGAGCGACCTTCCTGTAGAAAAGCAGAGAGAGGGAGTTGAGAGAACGAGGACGACAGGAGAAGGAAAAAGGGGCTACGCGCTGCTCATCTGTGGCCTGGAGAAGCTGCACGGGGAAGTGGCCTGGAGAAGCTGCACGAGGCCGCGCGCCATGGTGGTTGCAGCGGCGTCGGTCTCCACGCTAAGGACGGCAGAGCTCGGCGAGGGGGTAGGAGGCATGCGAGGCAGGGGATGGAGTGGACGCGGAGGGAATGGAGCTCCGGCGGCTTGCTGGGGATCGAGCCACCAAGGGGAGGCACTGCTGTGAGCTGGATGGATGGATTTGTTCGGGGGGATTCCAAGGAGGGTGGCGGCTGTTGGTTGGATTGGATCGGGCAAGATCCCGATGAAGGACGGTGTTCGTCAGCCGGCGGCGGAGACGGGATTGACCGGACAACTTTCCTCAAATTTAGGGTTGGCGATATATATAGCGGGTGGACTAGGCTTAGGGGCTAATCTGAATCCTTTGATCGAAATCGAGCGGTTGTGAATAAATGGCTTAGGGGAGTCCAACAAAGAACTGAGGATATTAGAGGGATGTTTGGGGATGATCCGGACCCATCGGTTGTGACCGTGCGGTTCGGGTTTGGGGAAGTTTTGGACGAGCAAGCGAGGGGTTCGAGCATTGAGCAAAGAGATTAAGTGGCCAGACAAGAGGGACTCAAAAAACTCGGTAGGTCTCGGAACAGACAACGGAGAGACGCGGCAACTACGAACGAACTAAGAGTTTTAAGAAAACATGCGGATGCAATGCCGATGATGCGATGATGAATGCAACAAACAAATAAAACACATGGCGACAATGAAAAATATGGAAGGCGTCTGGAGCATCGGTCTCGGGGCATCACAACACTCCTCCACTTACAAGAGATCTCGTCCCGAGATCTAGGGATGGCACCGGAGAGAAACGGAAGAGGAGGAGGTAAAATAAAGTTGCTTCTTGACAAAAGGGTGAAATCACGAACCTTGAGAGTTTAAACAATTTAAAGACGAGTACAATGGAGATGAACGAGATTGCGAACACTCCATTAGAAAAGAGGAACAAGGAACAATACGAGAACCTTGTAGGTTGAAAGACATAAGAAAATGGTCGCAATGGAAAAGAAGTACATGCAAGCACTCTGGTAGAAACGAGATGTACAATGAACGATAAAGATCAATTACGACAACATTCCGGTTGGAAATGGAAGGAATAGAATATGAACTTGGCAAAATGAAAGCACTTGGATGAGACTCCGGTTAGAAGAGGAATGATATTCACAACACTCCGGTTAGAACAAGATAGAGAAGGAATAAGAATGATATAATTTGGACAGCACTCCGACTGTAAATGGAAGGAATTGAATATGAACTTGACAATATGAGAGGATAATTCATGAAATCAACAACACCATGCCTCCGGAACTATTGAATGAATGACATAAGGGGTAAGAAATATTTCAGACAGCACTCCGGTTGAGAAGGGAGGCAAAACTTGATAAGATGAGAGAACTTGAATGGAGTACACGACACTCCGGTTGAATGTATAAGCAAAGGAAAGAACATGATCTTTGACAAAATTGGGATGATGTGTCGAAGAGTACAACATCACAATGCCTCCGGAAATAATGCATGATAGTTAGATAGTTGGAATGAATAGAACGAAGAATGAAACCAACATCTCCTACCATAAATGAATTTGAAAGAGCATCCTTACAAAGTAGGATTGAACGGAGTTGTTCGAAAAACAACAACGGTAAGAATAAGCTTGTAGCGGGCTTATGGAAACATCTCAAAATTATGAGGTGAGCTTCTGCCACCAACGGAAACAAATGATTGGATTGATATCAACAAGGAGACGAGAAACTTATTTCACGGGAGGACAAATGAAGAACTTGGGTCATTTATAAGCACCATAAGTAGCAACAATCCTTAGGGAAAGCTTTAGGTGAAATATAACCCAAGATAACTCCAATGAAGAGATTGATGGATTTAAAATACCTCATTCTTGACAACATGTGAATCATGAAGCATGAAGGGAAATTGTCAAGAATGACATAACACCACCTCGAAAGATAAGGTAGAAAGAATTGCACTTCGGAATGCAAGATAAATAAATGCTTGAACTCCTCCAAACAAAACATGTGTTGAACACCATGTTTATTTTAGAGTATAGCTTGGCGGATCTTAACTTTGAAAGAAATCTTGAAGAACAATTGAAGAATGAAAGGAATCCTTGACGAACCACCATGTAGAGCCTCCATGAAGAACTCCGGTAATAAAAGGATGATAAAAAGAAAGAGAAGTTGACAACACAAGGTGAAGCCTTGCAATGATTTAGATGAATCTTCGGGACGAGATAACTGAGAAAACTTGGAACTCCGAAAAGAAAAGATGAAGGATCTCGAACCGACAATGTGACCTGATGAACAACTCTGGAAAGAAGAAATTAGATCACTTGGATGAAACAATAATAAGAATTACGTTATGCGTATCCTTCACCAATTTAAATTAATGACAAACAACGGATTTGGCATACTAATTATTCTCGTAGAAAGGATTAAGAGAGATATAGCATAAACTTGAAGAAGGTATTAATGGAACCACCGGTGGCATTTGGAAACAATGAATGAATTGATATGAGAACAAAGAAAGAGGAATCTTAGACGGACCACCGTAAGAATTGAAAACAATTGAAGAAAAGAGGACCACTACAAGAAATATGTCAACTTGTGACCTTGACTATTGGTCACTGAAAGGTCATTGTTTTTCATTTGCGACCTTTTTGTGACCAAAAACAGAAGGTCAAAAGCTAGCGGTTGTAAACTGAAATTAACGACCTTCTCTGTGAGAAGGTCGTAGACGTTTACGACTAAAACAGAAGGTCGTTGAACCCATGACCTTTTGTTTTGGTCACTCGCTGTCTGCCCAGGCCACGTCGGATCCGACGTGGCAATCTGACGTGGCAAAATTGCGACCAATTCAAAGGGTCGTTGACAAGATTTAGCCCGGTCCGATTAGGTGTTTTACATGGGCCGAGCCCAACAATTCAGCCTTTCTATATTTTTTTCCTATTATTTTCGGTTGACTTCATGGGCCAAGCCCAACAATTCGACCTTTTATTTATTTCTAGGCCATGGCCTTTTAACATTGTTTGGCCCATTATATTTTAGAGCTGATCCCACCAATCAAATGGGTGCCACTTGTCATCATCTCACATATTGGGCCCACTTGACAGAAATTTCAAAACTGCTCAATCATAAATGGGTCCCACAAGTCAGGTATCCGTTCCACAATCCAGATTCAATGCCAATATATTTTCCACTACAGAAATGCATTTCAGGTAAACAATATTATTCTAAGAATATGTACATAACTCCCACCATTTGAATAACAAGTTAGCAAGGACATATACATCAAATTCTCAGCAAAATCAGCAGTACATCCAAATTCCAAGGCCAACATTACAACAAAGTCCTGCATCTCCCTAGGAGCAGGAGGGATAAGAGAGCATGCATGCATGCCTAGATCCTGCATGCCTTGCTTCTTCCAACTTCGGCCTAGAGCTCACGTCAAAACATGAATGAAGGCAATCATCTGCATGTTTAAAACAAAATGGTTATGAACAAAATGCATGAACTGAAAGGAGCAAGCTATTTTGTATTTGAGAAACTGAAAAATGCATGAACAATTTTTCAGAAGATAACTGGACTTTTGTGCATGCATTTAGACAGGAAAACAAGGGCTTGTAGTATGCACATTAATTAGAACAGGATCGCAAGACACAAATATAAGCTAGAATTGACAAGTACACATTAATTTTAACATAGCATCACTAGCTCTCTTGTTGTCTGCATATTAAACCATATGGAAAAATGCTCATGAGTGGCCACAGACTTGTTCTTGGGGTTCTTCTGCTTGAACTCCAACAAACAAACAGCAGGTTCAGGACAACGGCCACCCGGAAACCACGGGGAAACAGGAAGGTGGTAAACATAAGGGCAGGTGCAACTAATAGTTAACATCACAGGAGAGAAAATAGTATATTCCTTAGCAAAAGATGCCGCTAGGACCTATACAGATTGATTATATAAGAGCAATATATTCCAACGCAAACACATGACAACAAAATCCTCTTCAATTTAACATGAGATGTATGATACGTAAGTCAGTCACATCTAGTAACCTGTCTAGACTTTGGACATTATTACATAGAGCATCCTCTTCTAATTCCAATCTTTCTCTTCTTCACATATACTCTGTACAACATAATAGACAAGCCAAGCAAAATCTTCTAACTTGGTGGTAACAAGTCTACATATTTCAACTTTGAATGCCTTCAGATTAATTAGCAACTACCCAGATGCAAGGAGAGGAGGAGAGCATACCTCGGTTGCCGTCAATAGCCCAGCCGGGTCCTCCGTTCTACAAATCTGCAGCTTGTCGCCGAGCTCCACTAGTCAGCTATGGCACTCAGGAACCAGCTTCTGCTTCTGCCCCAGGCTGCAACAAACGCACAGGCTGCAACAAACGCACACACGACAATACAGTTATATCACCACCAAATGCGCCACATCAAATTGAAACAAGATCAAATCAAAAGAGTCACACAAATTCAAGGAAATGGTATAAAATCTGCCATCTTCATGCAAAACATCAGTCACTCCCACCCACCATAAATTGCAATCTTACCCTCCAATTTAACAAGACATATAGTCAGTCATGTAAGCAGCTTGTCTAGATTGTGGAAAGTTTGAAATTCGATTTTTTTTTCTTTCCCTATCTACACAAGAAACACTCGGTGGCTGTCAGGTATAAAAAATAATTCAACTTTCAGATAAATTTCATTTAGATTTCTCAATCGAGGTGACAGCAAGTCAGTCATGGGCACACTCGACAGCCATAGACCGACGTTTCAAAGTAGTACACACGACACAACTACAGATAGCATTGACACAAGCAATTTTGCATTCCAACTTGTAAGCTACTATGGAGATTATAACAGCTCGCTTAATCACAAAGCACAATGAGTAACCAAAGCAGAAACTAAGGACGGGTGGCTCCCAGGCATCAGAAATGTTCTAGCTCTGAGCAGTTAGATTACACTTATATTAGGCAAATGAAGCTACACATCAACTCACCAGCTTCTCTGCACACATCAACACTTGCTGGAGGCAGCAGCACGGACCATCGATGAGGTTGTTGAGTTTGGTGGAAGTATAAGCATACATGTAGTTGCGCTTTAGGGGGCGAGGGGCAGTAGGCGTTGATGAGCACCGCCTAGTCAGCCACCTGGCATTAGGGAATCACCTTCTTCTTCTGCTCCAGGCTGCCACACACGCACACACATCAATGAAATTATATCACCAGCAAAAGCGCCAAAGTGAAATGAAATTCAAACATCAAGACAAGAAACCATTATTGCGCAAATGCTTCCCAAACAAACCCTAATAAAGTAATGAGGTATAATGGCATATTGCCATTATTGCGCAAGCAGCCAAGCAGAACTACAGAAGTAATTCGGAGATAATGGTACATAAGCGTTTTGCCATTGTTCAGCGCTTAAGCGTCACTTAAAAAAACTTCCTTGAATAATGGAAATAATGGTACAAAGCTAATAAGGACAATTACATGGAACCTCTGATGTGCTGGTAATTTTGTCAAGCTGTATAGCAGTAGTAAGGAACACATAGGATAACTCCTACCAAGGTGCAGCTCCAAAGACGCACTCGAGTGCAGGAATAACATTTTATTTACAGGAAAAGACAAAAGGCTACACCCCAACGCCATCAGATATTGGTACGGTTACCCAGTTGGCACTGTGAAATTGATAAGAGAGATGGAGGAGATTCTGCAGCCAATTTTTTAAATAACAGATCAGAGGGACTAGAAGTCGCATGTTGTCCCCTCCTCACATGCTGCCTACATGCTTTATTGCACTGGAACCAATGAGAAATCAAAAGGAATGTGCGTGAAGAAGATCATTTGGTCTAAGTGTCTGAGGTAAGATATTCGGAAGAATAGAAGGAAAAGATACGACAAAAGGAGAAAATGAGATGTCCATCTTTTATAATTTGGACAAGTTGTGAAGCATAAAATAGTTACTCCCTCCGATCCTGATTATCAGCGACAATTAATATGGATCGGAGGGAGTATTATTATTCTTTTATACATTTGAGAAATGTTGTATTGCCATACTTGTACAAATATACCGATGCGTTACTACATGACACTGAACTGAACCCTGGAGCATACTTTGTGCAGAAAAATTCAACATCAGTCACCTTGTGGTCACCGCCATACATAGCCGCCTTCACGCCAGTCACCTCAAGAAGCACCAATGCACCGGAGACGCGACCAGACATGCGCAAGAGCAGAGCACCTGCTGCATCCAAATCCAAATCGAACAAAAACAAAGTTAGGAATGGTTGCAACCATGCTTTTCAAGGCACATAATAGAAAAAAATTGCAAAGAATGAGACGACGCCTTTTCTGATCTGCTTCCCGTACTTGTATCCAATGTTGGTCATGTTCCGTGTTGAGGAGCTCAAGTTCAATGTGTAGCCACAGTATCCACAGCTGCCAGTAAGAAACAAACAACACACATCAATGTGTAGCCATAGTATAGAAATTGAGCAGAAGCGTTGTGATAAATTCTCATAGTTCTGAGATTTATTTATGACAACACAATGCTTTATCTGTACCAACTACATCATATGGCAGGTAGTTAAATAAAAAAACTCCATCCTACATCAACAATGTCAGTCAGCTGTAAGGAACATTGTTGTCAAATGAAACTGAGCCTTTTGTACACCTGCATTTTTCTTGCTTGCCAACATGAGGATACGGGCGAAAGAACTAACATGGCATCAATCATCTTGGTCTTTGGTTCCATTCACAACAAACTAACCGTGCTTCTACAACGCATCACACACGAGAGTAATAACAGCCTAACAGGAATTGTATACAACAAACCACCTAACAGGAATTCTCCAAAACAAAAACATCTAGTGTGGTGATGTCCCTATTCAGATACAACCCTTATTCCACTAATTTGCACATCTTTGTCACAGTTCTTGTTTTCTCTCCAATTTCTGTGGTGATATCCAAATCCATCTAGTGTATCATTTGCTCTCAGTGTGGAGTACTAATAACCGCATTGAGACCCATTGTTCTTTGTTCCAAACCATGTTCCCCTTTCGGTCTCTATCCCAAGTTCCGTGCCACCAGAAAATCACCCCCATTTACCACTTCATCCCGTTTCTAGCAAGCCTACCATTTTAGTTGTCAGAGTCCTGTTTGACACAAGTTGGAAACTGAATTGCCGGCCTGGCAGTGGCGCGTACCTTCCTCGACGCGCCTTTCTGGAGGAACGGAGGACGACCCTCCGCCGCGCTCGACGCGCCATCGCTGCCCCCACCTCCACGCATGCTCAGATTGTCCGCCGCAGAGGCGCTGGGGACTTGCGCCAGATCCGCGAGGACAGCGGCGCCGCCGAGGGCAGGCCACGGACGCTGGTGCGGACGCTGATGTGCACCGACCGCGGGGTCCGTTCCTCGAGACCCCCGCCGCCGGCTGGGACGGTGGCGGGGGAGAGCAGGGGGGCTGGTGGGGCACCAGTGGGCCGAGGCGGGTGGAGCGGCGGACGGGCTGAGCAGCCGGCGCTGGGCGGGGAGGCCCCACCATTGGTGGGGACACGGCGATTGGACGGGGCAGGCTTAGGGTTTCCGTGCGACGGGGGGAGCGGAGCCGGGTGGATTTGGGGAGGTTGCGGGGCGGAGAGGAGAGGAGCGGAGTGGGGGAGCCCCGCCAAGGAGGCAATGGCGAGGGCGGGGGAGGCGGAGGCCTTGAGCGCGAACGTCGACGGCGAAGGAAGGGGACAGTGGACGAGGGGGGCTTGGATTGGATCTTGGAGTAGGGATGCGGCGGAGGAGGGGGGGTCTTGATTTGGGCATGGCATTGTGGCTGGGTGGGGAGGGGAATCGCCGCGGCCCGATCTCTGCCCGCTCCGACAAGATCGAGGGGAGGATTGGTGGAGCTGGCGGGGAGGAATGGGAGGAAGGGGACGAGATCGAGAGGAGCTAGGGTTTGCGTGGGTGAGCGAGGGAAAGAAAGGAGGCGGGGGGGTGGATGGAAATTGACCCGGAGGACATAGCTAGGGTTTCGGGGTTGGTGTGGATGGGTCGAGGACAGCCGTTGGATCCCCGAGCATCTGACGGTGTTGGATGCATGATCCGCGTGATATGTCCACGGACCAATCAGAATGCAGTATGATTTTATGACCATCTAAATTGGTCGTAGTTGACTTAAAATAATGTGTAAAAATCATTTAAGCTACTTTATGATCCGAGAAATTCTATAAAAAATGGAGAACCTTTTCATTATGTCACCAAAATTTGAACAAGTTTTCAGAAAAAATAACAACATGGAATAAGATAAATATCTTTAAAAAGGTGTCGTCGGAAATGAGCTTTTTTGCAAAAAAAAACATTTTTCCTTTTTCGAGTGCCCAAAATGAGTTTTTTTGTGTGAAGGAGGACCTACAATATATTTATTGCAAAATTGGATGAAATCAATTTTATAAAATATTAGGCCATATTTAATGCACAAATGACCAAATAGTTGGGTGTCAAAAGCTTTGGTCCATCTCTGGTGAAAAAGACAAATTTCCGCCGATCCAGCAGGAAGCGGGTCAAATTTGAACTTTAGCTGCCTCATAGTTTGTTCTTTATTTTTTCCAAAAATCATTTCTAAGTACATAAGTATCTATTTAATCAGAGAAACATCAAATGTTTTTCAAGATTCAACCACTAGCTAGGAACGGTTAAGCCCCCCGTTTTGACCGCATTTTGAAACGGGCATAAAATATTCAAAAAAAAATCAAAAAATTGGAAAACCTTCGCATTGTGTCATTATATGCGACCAAGTTTCCAGGAAAAATAATAAACTTGTAATACAGAAATTGTTTTAAAAAAGTGTTCTCAGAAACGAGCTATCATGCGTGAAGATTCATGGCTTTCAAGCCAAATGATCAATCTTATGGCCACATTCATGGCATAGCTTGTTCAAATGATCTCATATTGTGCACAAGGGTGCATCTTGGAATTCCAAACAATGTTGCCTAAGGGAGTTTTCATTTTCTTTGCACGGAAAATACATTTTCCATTTTCCGAGTGCCCGAAATGAGTTTTTTTGTGAAGGACCTACCATATATTTGTTGCAAAATTGGACCTAATAAATTTTATAAATACTAGGACATATTTAATGCACAATTGACAAAATGGTTGGGTGTCAAAAGTTTTGATCCACCTCTGGTGAAAAAGGCAAATTCCACCGATTCAAAGAGAAGCGGTCAAATTTGAACTACGGCTGCCTCATAGTTTGCTCTTTATTTTTTCCAAAAATCATTTCTAGGTACAAAAGTATCTATTTAATAAGAAACCAAAAAAATTCCAAGATTCAACCACTAGCTAGGAACGGTCAAGCCCGCCATTTTGACCGCATTTTGAAACGGGCATAAAAAATTCAAAAAAAATCAAAAAATTGGAAAACCTTCGCATTGTGTCATTATATGTGGCCAAGTTTCCTGGAAAAATAATAAACTTGTAATACGGAAATTATTTTTTAAAAGTGTTCTCAGAAACGAGCTATCATGCGTGAAGATTCATGGCTTTCAAGCCAAATGATCAATCTTATGGCCACATTCATGGCATAGTTTGTTCAAATGATCTCATATTGTGCACAAGGGTGCATCTTGGAATTGCAAACAATGTTGCCAAAGGGAGTTTTCATTTTCTTTGCACAGAAAATTCATATTCCATTTTTCGAGTGCCCGAAATGAGGTTTTTTTGTGAAGGACCTACCATATATTTGTTGCAAAATTGGACCAAATCAATTTTCTAAAATACTAGGACATATTTAATGCACAATTGACCAAATGGTTGGGTGTCAAAAGATTCGATCCACCTCTGGTGAAAAAGACAAATTGTCGCCGATTTAGTAGGAAGCGGGTCAAATTTGAACTACGGCTGCCTCATAGTTTGCTCTTTATTTTTTACAAAAATCATTTCTAGGTACAAAAGTATCTATTTAATCAGAGAAACACCAAAAAAATTCCAAGATTCAACCACTAGCTAGGAACGGTCAAGCCCGCCGTTTTGACCTCATTTTAAAACGGGCATAAAAATCCAAAAAAACAAAAATTTGGAAAACCTTCGCATTGTGTCATTATATGCGACCAAGTTTACAGGAAAAATAATAAACTTGTAATACGGAAATTATTTTTAAAAAGTGTTCTCAGAAACGAGCTATCATGCGTGAAGATTCATGGCTTTCAAGCCAAATGATCAATCTTATGGCCACATTCATGGCATAGTTTGTTCAAATGATCTCATATTGTGTACAAGGGTGCATCTTGGAATTCCAAACAATGTTGCCTAAGGGAGTTTTCATTTTCTTTGCACAGAAAATTCATTTTCCATTTTTCGAGTGCCCGAAATGAGTTTTTTTTGTGAAGGACCTACCATATATTTGTTGCAAAATTGGACCTAATCTATTTTATAAAATACTAGGCCATATTTAATGCACAATTGACAAAATGGTTGGGTGTCAAAAGTTTTGATCCACCTCTGGTGAAAAAGGCAAATTCCCGCCGATTCAGCAGGAAGCGGGTCAAATTTGAAGTACGGCTGCCTCATAGTTTGCTCTTTATTTTTTCCAAAAATCATTTCTAGGTACAAAAGTATCTATTTAATCAGAGAAACACCAAAAAAATTCCAAGATTCAACCACTAGCTAGGAACGGTCAAGCCCACCGTTTTGACCGCATTTTGAAACGGGCATAAAAAATTCAAAAAAAATCAAAAAATTGGAAAACCTTCGCATTGTGTCATTATATGCGACCAAGTTTACAGGAAAAATAATAAACTTGTAATACGGAAATTATTTTTAAAAAGTGTTCTCAGAAACGAGCTATCATGCGTGAAGATTCATGGCTTTCAAGCCAAATGATCAATCTTATGGCCACATTCATGGCATAGTTTGTTCAAATGATCTCATATTGTGCACAAGGGTGCATCTTGGAATTTCAAACAATGTTGCCTCAGGGAGTTTTCATTTTCTTTGCACGGAAAATACATTTTCCATTTTCCGAGTGCCCGAAATGAGTTTTTTTGTGAAGGACCTACCATATATTTGTTGCAAAATTGGAACCAATAAATTTTATAAATACTAGGACATATTTAATGCACAATTGTCAAAATGGTTGGGTGTCAAAAGTTTTGATCCACCTCTGGTGAAAAAAAGACAAATTCTCGCCGATTCAGCAGGAAGCAGGTCAAATTTGAACTGTAGCTGCCTCATAGTTTGCTCTTTATTTTTTCCAAAAATCATTTCTAGGTACATAAGTACCTATTTAATCATAAATACATGGTTTGGTGGCGATACATCGAGGTTTGGACGGTGGCCGAGGGCCCCAACTAGAGCGCGTAAACTCGCATGCCCGCCGCGTGGTCAGCGCGTGACCGTGGCATTGCCATGTGTTCTGGGCTGCCTAGGCATGTCTAGCGGGTTGGGCACTCACCAGGTAGGTGCTAGGAAGAAAATCACAACATAAGATTCTCACGAGGAGACCGATCGATGCTCAAACATGAATAAGCAGCCAAGTGTTTGATTAGCGATACGGGAAATGCACATGGCTAATGGGCATAAGTTTTGGCTGAGGATGACCAGTTACTAAGAAGACCGTCTTCACAAATTTTCAGCTCAAAAGGAGGAGCCTAGGTGGTACTTGCTTTGCAAAGTACAACACTGGACATAAATACGAATGTTGAAGCTGGGCTCAAAATAATGAATGGATTGAGCTGGCATTTGGTGGAGGATGGTTATTTGGGCATAGGAAAGCACTGTAGAAAATGGATACCATTTGGACATGCCAAAGTGGTACTTCCTTCACAAAGTGCTGCTCTGAAAAGAATAGGAAAATGAATATTGTTGAGTTATTTTTGAACTAGGCAAGGAAGGTTTTTGACATATTTGATGAAGATATGATCTAAACAATTTATGAGAATATTTTGGGAATTTTTGGAATAACAAAAATATAGGTTGCTTCACAACCTAGGGCAAAAATTGACACATGGACATGACACATAGGCAAAACTGATGAGATGGCGCCTAGTCATCACAACCCACCATAATCTACAAGGCTATGACCATCTATATTGGTCATTAACAACTAGAAATAAGGCAGCGGACCAGCACTGTTTGCTTTATGACCATTTCGTGTAAGGAAATTACGACCTTTCTGACCAAAACGGTCGCAATGGTTTAGGGTTTGGAGCCCCCCGAACAGCTTTTGATCAACTGGTCTCAAATGGTCATATATCTATGACCAATTCTTCCAGGGTCACTGACAGAAGGTCACTAGTTGACATATTTCTTGTAGTGGACGAAACACCGTAAGAATTAAAGAACGAGCGAAGATACTCGAGGGAATTTAGATACATGAGAACGAATAGATCGCGAGCTGACTAGAGGATACTTGAATGATGCACAAGAAGAATATGGAGATGAACAAACAGAAATCAATTGAGAATAATTGGAGAACGAAGCTGAAAACTTAGAACGAAGAAATCTTCTGAACTGATGGCCTTTGGATGATCAAGAAACGAAAACAACTCATGAAATGCTTCGGGTGGGTATAAAAAGAATTCTCGCAATCGAAAATAATTATGAGAGGATGGCAGCAAGTTAGAACCATGAATCTTGAATAGAATGGAGCAAGATTTAAGAGAAACTCCTCTTCGGTCTTCAAATGTTGAGAATAACGATGAGAAACACCACCATGAATTGTTGAGAAACTCCGGAATGAAAATTGGAAAGGTTGAACCAAAGATGAAAAGAATTTGAAAGATCTTAGAGAAATACGTCAAACTTTGAAAAGAATTTTAGAAGCTCTGGGGAAATTAGAAGATTCAGGTAAGATCCTGGGAAAAGACCTGTGGGTTAGGGCCCACTCAAAAGAACCACGGTTGAATGATTGCTTGAAAAGAGAGATTGCACCGGTCGAATTAAATGGCTTGAATGAGATAGCATCCTCAAAAGAACTTGAGTGAATTGAGAATGGAAACTTGAATCTTATGAGATATCTTCATCACTCCGGAACAATTGAATAGCGAGAAGTGGATGATTAAGAAGTGCACCGGTACGAGAAAAACATTTGAAACGAGGAAAAGATATGATCGACAAAGCTTGAATTTAATCCACTCGAGAAGAAAGAGAATGAATAATGATGAAGTTAAGGCTTCGTTAGTATCTTCTTGAGAATCACCGGACAAGAACATTGACGGAAAAGAATGGAGAGACTTCCCATCAATAAAAGGATACTTGATTAAGAAATCTGAGTCCTTGTAGAAAAGGGTGGGAGGGAGGGAAAAACAAAGGCAACTTGGGACGGATGGAACAAACACCATTGAGAAAAAAATGAGGGATGAGCTTGCGAATGTTGAAATGATCGGATCCACTTGAAGAGAAGCACGCCGGTTGGAAAAGAATTGACATGACACTCTTGATGACCAAGAAGGATTAACACTCCCATAGAAACATGAGAACACCACTTGGAGAAGGTATGGAATCAACACTTGACATTGAAGCAACTCGAATACCACAATTTAAAACAAAACAAGGGATTGGCTTGCAAAATAAGCCGGAACAAATACATATGATAGAGATTTACCCAACCCCATATCATGCATCTGTCGAAAAGATATCCTACGAGATACTTGAATTCCCACCTATAAACTCCCGAAACTTTTTGGTTATGCAATCAGGTGTTGGGGATACAGGGGACGCAATATATCTCACCCAAACTAACAATCCCTAGATCCAGCTGTATCCATCCGTCAACACATAACCAAGAAAACTCCGGAAATCGTGTACCTCAACCTTCAAAAAGAATCCGTTATACGAGCTATGGCAATACTCCCGAACTCCCGCCCCAGTACTGGGTGGCGTCGAGGTGATCTCACCAACAACTGCATAAAAGAGTTTTTCGATGTCGGCGAAACTCAGGTATTCCAGAACTGCAACGATAAAATTGTGACGACAACACCTCGGAGCTCAACTCCCCGGGACACTACCACAACCCCTAAATGTCAGGAGGCACCAAGAACAATGTTCTCGTCACAAAACCATCGAAACGATTCCAAGATACCCGCATGATCCTAAAAAAAATTAGCGAAATTTGAGGAGAGGAAAGTCAAAACATCTACGTTAGGAGGCCTCACCAGAGCGACGAAGGGACTGAGGAGTAAAAAGAATCCTACTCTCCGATATATATAATCCTAAGACTCAAAACATTTTTTTTGTTCTAGACTCAACAACGTTAGTGATTCGATCAAGCAGGGGGCTCCTAAGTCGGGGATGGCTCTGATACCAACTTTCTACGCCCACGATGCGGCTATATCTCCCACGTGTCGAGGCACGATTTAGAGGCATAACCGCTTGGTGGTTTTGTCGCAAGAAGGGTCATCTTCACACAATCCCATGTACCGAATAAGAAAGCGATAAAGAGTTGGCTTACAATCGCCACTTCACACAATACATGAATTAAACATACATAATCAGAGTACAGTCAAGGTCCCACTACGGAACCAAAATAAAAGAAGACAACCCAAAATGCTAGATCCCCGATCATCCCAAGTGGGCTCCACTACTGATCAACAGGAAATGAAACATAGTAACGACCAAGGTCCTCGTCAAACTCCCACTTGAGTTCGGTAGCATCGCCTGCACTGGTCTCATCGGCACCTGCAACTGTTTTGGTAGAATCTGTGAGTCACGAGGACTCAGCAATCTCAAAACCCGCGAGATCAAGACTATTTAAGCTTATGGGTAGGATGGGGTAATGAGGTGGAGCTGCAGCAAGCGCTAAGCAAATATGGTGGCTAACATACGCAAATAAGAGCGAGAAGAGGAGCAACGCAACAGTCGAGAAGCTAGAAGTGATCAAGAAGTGATCCTGAAACTACTTACGTTCATACATAACCCAAACTGTTCATACTCCGCCGAGAAGAGACCATCATGGCTACACACGCGGTTGATGTATTTTAGTTAAGTCAAGTGTCCAGTTCTCTACAACCGGACATTAACAAATTCCCATCTGCCACATAACCGCGGGTATGGCTCTCGAAAGTTTATACCCTGCAGGGGTGTCCCAACTTAGCCCATCACAAGCTCTCATGGTCAACAAAGGATATTCCTTCTCCCAGGAAGACCTGATCAAACTCGGAATCCCGGTTACAAGACATTTCGACAATGGTAAAACAAGTCCAGCAAGACCACCCGAATGTGCCGACAAATCCTGATAGGAGCTGCACATATCTCGTTCTCAGGGCACACCGGATGAGCAGTCCGTACAACTAAAACTAGGCCTCAAGTTTCCCCAAGGTGGCACTGCAAAGGGCTCTAGTTTGGACCAACACTCAAAGGAGCACTGGCCTGGGGGGGTTAAAATAAAGATGACCCTTGAGACTGCAGAACCCAAGGGAAAAAGGCTTAGGTGGCAAATGTTAAAACCAAGGTTGGGCCTTGCTGGATGAGTTTTATTCAAAGCGAACTTTCAAGGGGTTCCCATAACACCCAACCGCGTAAGGAACGCAAAATCAAGGAACATAAAACCGGTATGACAGAAACTAGGGCGGCAAGAGTGGAACAGAACACCAGGCATAAGGCCAAGCCTTCCACCCTTTACCAAGTATATAGATGCATTAATTAAATAAGAGATATTGTGATATCCCAACATAATTATGTTTCAACATGGAACAAACTTCAGCTTCACCTGCAACTAGCAACGCTATAAGAAGGGCTGAGCAAAAGCGGTAACTTAGCCAAACAACGGTTTGCTAGGACAGGATGGTTAGCGGCTTGACATGACAATATGGGAGGCATGATATAGCAAGTGTTAGGTAGTGCGGCATAGCAATAGAGCGAACAACTAGCAAGCAAAGATAGAAGTGACTTCGAGGGTATGGTCATGTTGCCTGGGATCCCTCAAGGAAGAAGATCAAGTCCATGAAGTAGACGAACCAACGTAGTCGAACGGGTCCTCACAATCTCAACGTAACCGGAGCTATCGAGAAGGAGTACACCCGGAAAAGAAGCAAACAACATGGTAAACCAACAAGCATAAACATGGCTTGATGCACAATCAAGTATGATGCAAGTCCGGTTTAATGAGGCATGGCATGGCAAAGTGCACAAACAACACTACAAGTTAGGTGGAGCTCAAAATGCAACGAGTTGCATATTGACGAAACACCACATCAATTCGTTAGTTCTCTCTCGATTATGTACCCAACAATATTAAATGTTTATTAACAGGGCAAGATATGAAACATAACAAAACTAACTATTTAGGCAAGTTTAAATGAGGCCGGAACAACAAACAACAAATCCGGAAAAACCTCATGTGCATATTTTGAATTCGGTACTGTTCTGTCCTAAACATAATTTTAGAGTTGTTAAACAGCAAAATAAAGTGCACCATGTTAAACTATGCATTTTCTACCCCATTTACATATAAAGTTTATTAAATTTGGAGCTACGATTAATTAGTTATGAAATAAATCATTTTAGCATGGTATTTATACAAATTTAAACAAACAACAAGCTTAAACATTTTTAACCTGGATGAAAGTAGCATATTATGAAACTAGATGAAATTCTAAGCATTTTACGTGTTTAAATAATTTTAAACCGATGCACGGTTTGTTAGTTATTAGATGCATGAACATGAGGGTGCAATCTATAAATAAGCAGTTTTTGGACTAATAGGAAAATTGCAGCACACAGGAAAAAAACATATCGGGCTGCATCTACTGAACTGGGCCAGCTGCTGCGAGCGCTGCACGCGGGTGGGTTTCGGTGGGCGTCTCACCTCGGGCCAGATCTGGCTTGCTGGTGGAGAGGGGGTGGCTGGGCCGGATGAGGCCGGGGCGGCGCTGGGCCTTGGTGGGGCAAGAGGAGGCCCACGCGCATGGCGGGCGTGTGCTCGATGCTGCGCTGCTGCATCTCACTGCAGAAGAACTGCAGCGGCGCCATGGCGACAGGAAGCAGGGGGTCACCGCGGCGGGGCTCCTTTCGGCCGGATCACGCCAGATCCCGCGGAAATGGAAGGAGGGCGAACAGATCCACGCACGAGGAGTCGAGGCAGGAGCTCGAGGCGGCGAACTTTAAGGAGGATGTGTTAACGGAAGAAAAGACAGAGTTCAGAGGGAAACAGGGGAAGGAAGGAGAGAAAGAGACACTGTGAGATGGCAAGGGCGTGAACTGGTGACCTGGGGTTGGCGGCGACTACGAGGCCGGTCGTCGGAGGCGCGAAGGAGAAGCCGTGGTTGCAAGGGTGGCAAGGCAAGCCTCCGCTTGTGGTGTCCATGGCTGCATGAGCGACCTTCCTGTAGAAAAGCAGAGAGAGGGAGTTGAGAGAACAAGGACGACAGGAGAAGGAAAAAGGGGCTGCACGCTGCTCATATGTGGCGGGGACGGAGAGGACGGAGCAAGGTGGCGGTGGAGCATCTGGGCACGGGGAAGTGGCCTGGAGAAGCTGCACGAGGCCGCGCGCCATGGTGGTTGCAGCGGCGTCGATCTCCATGCTAGGGACGACAGATCTTGACGAGGGGGTAGGAGGCATGCGAGGCAGGGGATGGAGTGGACACGGAGGGAATGGAGCTCCGGCGGCTTGCTGGGGATCGAGCCACCAAGGGGAGGCACTGCTGCGAGCTGGATGGATGTATTTGATCGGGGGGATTCCAAGGAGGGTGGCGGTTGTTGGTTGGATTGGATCGGGCAAGATCCCGATAAAGGAGGGGGTTGGTCAGCCGGCGGCGGAGACGGGATTGATGGGACAGCTTTCCTCAAATTTAGGGTTGGCGATATATATAGCGGGTGGACTAGGCTTAGGGGCTAATCTGAATCCTTTGATCGAAATCGAGCGGTTGTGAATAAATGTCTTAGGGGAGTCCAACAAAGAACTGAGGATATTAGAGGGATGTTTGGGGATGATCCGGACCTATCGGTCATGACCGTGTGGTTCGGGTTCGGGGCAGTTTTGGACGAGCAAGCGAGGGGTTCGAGCATTGAGCAAACAGATTAAGCGGCCAGACAAGAGGGACTCGAAAAACCCGGTTGGTCTCGAAACGGACAACGGATAGACACGACAACTACAACGAACTAAGAGTTTTAAGAAAACATGCGGGTGCAATGCGGATGATGCGATGATGAATGCAACAAACAAATAAAACACATGGCGACAATGAAAAACATGGAAGGCGTCTGGAGCATCGGTCTCGGGGCATCACACACACCCCTAAGATAGACAGGGAGGCGACGTGACAGAGGCTGCATCACGTACAAGCAAAAAAAAACAGATGCATGACAAAAGCAATGCAGTATCATAAACAACGCAGTTTCGGAATACATACACAAATATAGGGGTTGCAGCAAGTACGGGGAATACTGGTGCGGTACAAACCTATAGACAAATAAAATAAGGGGGGCCCCGAACCCCACCTACCGTACAAGCAAAAAGAAACAAATGCAGGACGCAACTCTATACAATGAAGTGCACTTGGTTAGACAAAAATGCAGTGCAGTATCATAAGCAATGCAGTTTCAAAATACATACATGAATACAGGGGCTGCAGCAAGTACAGCAAAAAAATACAGGTGCAGTACAAACCTATAGACAAATAAAAAATGGGGGGCCCCCAACCCCCCCTACCGTACAAGCAAAAAAACAAATGCAGGACGCAACTCTATACAACGATGTGCACTTGGTTAGACAAAAATGCAGTGTAGCATCATAAGCAATGCAGTTTCGGAATACATGCATGAATACAGGGGCTGCAACAAGTACAACAACAAAATACATGTGCAATACAAACTTGTAGACATATGCAGTGCTTTTTGTTAGACGAAGAAGTTTGGCATCACATACAATGCAGTTTCTGGGACACGTACGATACATATAAGCGTGACAAATGCCAGTTCGCACAGGACGTGGTGGTCAACAAATAAAAAATATATACATATATACTGTATGAGTTATTTATATAAAATAAAATACACACACAAATTCGTCCATATACGCTGCTGCAAAAAGCAGACGAAACACAACAACAACAAAAAGTCTTTTCATACATTATCTACCTTAGACAACACACATTACACAACATGAACCCTAGTTCTTGTCCATACAGGCTTTTACCCAGGAAAAACAATGCCAAATGACTGTTACTGCGTCTGCGACTGCGACAGAGAATTAAGCCCGAGGTTTGCAATCACATCTCGTAGCTCAGGCGGCATGCCTTCATAATACAACATGTTCGAAGGATTGAACAGTAGCTGGAACATGTACTCCGCCTTCCAATCTTCAATAGCAGGCAGAAAGAAAATTAAAAAATGTAGACCAGTGATTAAAAGAAGGTTGTCATAAGAACAAAGAGTGAAAAAAATCAAAAAATAAAAATGTAACAAGAAAAGATGAAACAAAGAAGGTATTACGTCGAATTTGACAATTTTCTCGACTAGACGTTGGCCGTCATACAACTGCGTCAACCTCAAAGCATAGGTTCTGCACTCGTTTGTTCCCAACGCTGGCACGACCGGGTAAGAGGGCTTCTCTACCAATTTAACCCAGTCAGGGTGGTTCTTAGATTTATACAACTTTTCACCATAAATCGCCTTCAGCAGCTGAGTCATCCTCCTCATCAGGCAAAAAAGGCAGCACAAAATAAAATAACACATGTCACAGATAATAATAACTATTCAGATGAACCGAAAAATACAAAGTTCTTCTCAACGTCTAGACAGTCCCTCTTTTAAATGCACGTGAGGCCATTTCCTTTTATCACCTTTTTTACACCGATTTTTTACACAGATTGGGGGGTGTGTGAGAAAATGCAGTTCTGTCATGCATATGTTGCAGTGCACTATATAAACAAGTGTGGTGCTATGTGTGCTAACATTGCATGTGCAGTTTATAAAAAAATGCAGTAGGAGAAACACAAAAAAGCTTTGCACTTGGCTAGAAAAAATGACATACCAGTTCAGTGCAATTTGAGTGGTAGTCAGTCCTACGCCACTTTGTCGTGACATCAGGATGGCCAGTGTACTTCCTAGTGTCATGGATATCAATCGTCTGGCGATGCTGGTTCATCGTGTATAAGGAATAATGACCATCCTTGGAGCGTGGCATCATAATCCGTCACATCAAAAAACAAAATGAAAAATGAAAAGTTCGTTCGACACGTAGCACTAGGACCACTATTCCAAAAATAACTATAAAAAGAAATGCAACAAACCAGAAATAAAATATGGAAAACAATGGCCTTACCAGTTTTGCGTCAAACAGGTTTTCGTCGCCGCTCACTAAAACCTTGAACTGGTTAACTGCATCTTCTAAAACAAACGAGCTATGCACAACTGGCAAGACAGGGTGTCCTTCATCATCTCTCTTCACAAAGGTTTCCATTTGAAGAACATACTGTATAGAAAAAGAACAAAAATAGGACATGAAAAAAAAAAGATTAAAACATGCATGCATGCATGGACATGAAAAAATCAGTACAAGAGAAAAAATGACAACGCACGTTTATCGTGATAAATAAAGGTGAAAGTAGCACACGTTCACCAGAACGATAAACTAAACCCAATTCAAGGGTCTTGCTTCTAGTACTTGATGACAAAATCCATGAGATACGAGTCCATTAAAGCTCCTTTGCCAAATGTATTATAGATATAGTCAACATTGTAATTTTCGACATCACCAAAAGGACTATTCACCATAAAGAACGCGTTCCTGCAGTAAACATACACAAATGAGATCAATAAAATTAAAATTACAAACAAAACACACAAAAAGGATGAAGGGCACACACATAAAACTTATCCTGGTATTTGGTTACAAAATCTTTGCTGAGAACGAGATCCTTTATTTTCCTCGTCTCATCAATATATTTGAACCTCGGAGGTTTCAACTTCTCTATAGAGCATCTCAACTTAAAAGCCCTCTCATCTGCCCTCTTGTTCGAAAATACTTCAGCCTCATCTACAAGAGGATGATTAATTGCTGCACTCCTAGTCCTAGTGACGCGTGGACACGGCGTAACAAAATCATCATCATCAACATCAAATACATAATGTGGAGAGATAGGTCGAGAAACACTTCCACCATCAGGTCCATACGCCACATCTGTGTTCAAACCATCTCCAGCCAAAGAACCAAAATTATCTGGAGATATTTCAATGGCTCAATCCTCCATAACCACCTCAGAACCTTGGGACTCAAATAGGGATGTATAGCCTTCATGAATCCCCCCATCAAAACCTAAAAACGTGTAGAAAAACATGGAAACACTCAGCACAAAATACAAAACCAAAAAACATGTAATACATCTCATTAAAATAAAAAATGCAGTTCACTAAAGAATAGAATGCAACCCACTTGTCTACAACAATGCAACCCACTTGTCTACAACAATGCAACCCACTTCTCTACAGCAATGCAGCCCACTTGTCTATAACAATGCAACCCACTTATAAAGAACAATGCAGCTCACTTGCCCCAAAATAAATGCAGCTAACTTGTCTACAACAAATGCAGCTCACTAACAAAACAAAAATATAGACATCCATTCTAAATCACGCATTTAACTAAACACACTAGTAAAAAAGCCCTTGAGAAGCGGAAGCAAACAATAGACAAAAAATAAATAAGGTAGATAAATAAGTTCACTAAAACAACCTTTATCTGCAAAAATTAAAAGTGATGTTAAATCAAGGCAACACTTTCTCGATGTGAGCCAACTATAGAGCATGGCCTTTCTGATGTAGCCAATGTGCTCCACCCCAAACTGAGCAACTCGAGCACCATCCCAAGTCTACAAGAATTGAAACATATAGAATCCACAATCATGCTTCCAATAAAAGAATAAAAAACATCAGTTTCACAAAATGAAAAAAAAACTTGAGCAGTATGGTGGAGAGGGGCTGTACGGAACACACCCATTTGGCTGCATTGGGGCAATGACATGTTTCAACACAAATCCATCAAGTGTACGAGGATTTAGCGGCTCATCGGAACTTGAGGTACCTTCTTTCCATGCTTGCTGGATATTTTTAACCATCCTCCTAAAAATCTTGATCGCATCAGGGCTGCCAGGTTTATTGAGCGAGTCAAGAAATTCAAACCGCCTTTCTTTCACATTTAAGGAAACTAAATAATAATGACCAACACCATCCCTCGTCTCTGGCGGATCAAATGTTGCAAACAGGACCTGTTGGAAGCACGAAAAATTTAGTAAAATTATTATAAGAAGAAGAAACAGAACACTATAAAACCAACACACAAAATATGGTTTTCGACACATAAAAACGTTACTCACCATATCTTTTTTATCAACACGCTCCTCGGCTTTTGAAGAGAACATCATTTTAACACTCCTGCCTATGGTACCACCATGCCAAATACTTGTCTGCCAAAACAAAACCAAAAAAGAAATAGTGCTCAAGTAAACAGGTCGTCACACGAAATCAGAAAAGAAATTCAAAAAATAAAACAAAAATTTATGCATTCTTACACAAATATGGTACGGGACAACCATCATCGGAGATCCCTTAAACTTATCTACCAGCAAAGAAACCCCAAGATCTACAAGGCGTGTAGTGAGCATCCCTTTATCCCAAAAAGATTGACCAACTTCGCCAATGGTAATATCAGCCACCTCAGTTTTAAAAGCTATCATGTCCCTGGATTTTTTATGAAAAACTGAAACATAAGATACTAAAAAAATAACAACAACGAAAAAGGGTAAAATACTGAAATTAGAAAATACATATGAACAAAACAATTTCTAAAAATCCATACTTCTTCTTCTTGTCCTTCCGAGCCCTCGTAACAACAGTGTACAACTCTTTGTATCTTTTGAGAAGAGCTGGGTCAATGCTCGACGGTGTCACAACAGGAAGTTCGTCATCTGTAATAAAAAGATGAAGTTCACTTATCCAAATAATGAAGTTCAAATATTAAGATAAGGAAATTCTGCTAGCTATTTTGAAAATCATCAACAAAAAATCAAGTTTCACTTATCATTAAACATCTAATACAGCTACCATAGTAATTAAACAAAATGAATGAGAAAAACTTCAACTGCACTGTTCGAAACAAAACTCTTGCCTTTAGTGCAGAGTCTTCATGCTGTTGTTCTTCAGAGCTGACCAAAACATTTACTTGGCTAGCACTAATGCAGGATGCTGCTAACGCGACACTACGATCAGAGACCCTTCGAGAAACTATGTGCGATGCAATAATCATAAATGGTGCTATATGAAAACCGTCAGAAATGGTGCAAAACGTTCGCGATCAATGATACATCAAACACGGTTCAGATTCTAGCTGTGTGTGCGATGAGAGGCATACGGTTGCTCTGCATTTAACTGTTTATGCGATGAGACGTAACAATGTAAACGGGCAGCCAGATCAAGGTGTAAAGCGATATACGGCATACAGTTCACTCTGATGAACCGTTTGCAATGAGTGAGGTGAACACAAACGATTTGGCGTAACAAGATGTGTGTGATGCCCGGCAAACAGGTCGGTAATCAGAATTGTGTGCGATCATTATAGACAGCCCATATGGTCTTCTTTTGTGAATTGTGTGCTCGTCAGGGCACACAGTTCAACAAACCAATCTGTTGGCGATAATGTAGAAGATCTCTGTCGAATACATATTACTAACCGTCTGCGATGAGATTGACAGGATAAACAAAGATATATACAGTCTGCTTAATTTAGTCCTTCTTCTTCTTGTTGTTGTTCTTGTTGGATGGCTCCGCAACATCGTCTTGGCGAGGACGCTTCTTGCCGCTGACCGTTGGCTTTTCATCGCCGCCGCCGTCGTCATCGTCGTTGCTGTCATCGTCGTCCTCCTCCTTGTTCGACCATTCCTCCTCCTCATCATCGTCGTCCTCTTCTTCGTCCTCCGGCGGCTCCTCGTCCGTCTGGTTGTCGTCTAACGACTCCGGAGGCGGCGTCCCTTCCATGAACTGGATATAATCGAGGTCTGGGCTCGACGCCGGACTCATGGAAGACGAGCAAGATGATTTCGATGTTGACCTATCATCGGGCGCCAGACTGCTGGCCGAACTGTCGTCCTCGCTATCATTCGACATGGTTGCAGAGTGTGTGCCAGTGTGTAGCACGGCTTGCCGGGGATGGTGAAGATGGTGGACACTTAAGCGGGGTATGCAGAGAAGAGGAACTGCCAATTGAAGCGGGGGTTGACGTATTATCTAACCGCTGATATAATCAACCATAATTATTTGTACCCAGTCACTCCAAATTCCCGGGGTTGCGCAAGACTCCTATTGGCTATTTGGCTGGTTTCCTTTTTCAGGACAAAAACAAGGAACGTGTTTTGGGATTATGCACCGGTACCGGTACGAACGGAGTAGGACAGTTGGAAGGCAATACATTGAGCTCTTCTTATTGATAAAGCCAGTAATAATCAAACTAGAAAGGAAAAGAAAAAAGACAAAGAAAAATATCTGCACGAATCTTCGCGTAACATCAATGGCATATATAGGACCTAGATGTGCATTACTTAGAGCACATCTAGATGTGCTTTAGCAATACTGTCAAACAAACCTCTAATCATCACTGCAAACCGCGCATAGAACATGGCTAATGCGACAACCACAACTACACATGCTTTTTCCTTCTTGTCTCTTGCTTTCATCTGTTGCCTGTGATTGATTCTTTATTGCTTCATCGTACTGATTGTACATTCTAGACCAGCCAGTTTCTTCTTCAACTTTACGTTATCTTCTGCGAGCTTGGTGATAACACTCCGAGCCCTGCCATGCCATTCTTCATCCAGCCAGTTAACAAAGGCACAAGCCTCATATCCCTACCAATGTTAAATAGTATTATGGATGAGCGGTGGCATTAACTGAAGTAAAATAATGAACTTAATTAGCACTAACCTCTAAGGGGCAACTGAGAAACCGCCTGCCAATATCGAATCCCTCCATGCATACACGTCGAGCGGGAGTGTGCCCGTGCACACAACTCATCTTTTGGTACTTCTCGGTGGCGCAGAACTCGGAGTCGAACTCGTGTTGCGGGAGTTTGGAGTCAAGCTCCGGATCCGGCGATAGATCGCTTTCCTGGGGGGGGGGGGTCATTCAGGACGGATTCAGCTAGGAGCCATACTTTGGACATGGTAAAAATGACCGGGATAGATTGGAACCTTACAGGACGATTCGGATCCGTAGTACACCTACCTTTTGATGACCTTAGGCAAGTGCTCGGTGATACGTCCCCAACGTATCTATAATTTTTTATTGCTTCATGCTATATTATATTCTGTTTTGGATGATTAATCGGCCTTGTTATACACTTTTATATTATTTTTGGGACTAACCTATTAACCGAAGGCCCAGCCCAAACTACTGTTTTTTGCCTATTTCAGAGTTTCCTAGAAAAAATATCAAACGGAGTCCAAATGGAATGAAACCTTTGGGAACGTGATTTTCAGAACAAATGTGATCCAGAGGACTTGGAATCTACGTCAAAAAATCAACCAGGAGAGCACGAGGCAGGGGAGCGCGCCTACCCCCTGGGCGCGCCCTCCACCCTCATGGGGCCCACGTTGCTCCACTGACATACTTCTTCCTCCTATATATACCTACGTATCCCCAAACCAACAGAAGCATCCACGAAAACCTAATTCCACCGCCGCAACCTTCTGTACCCGTGAGATCCCATCTTGGGGCCTTTTTTGGCGTCCTGCCGGAGGGGGCATTGATCACGGAGGGCTTCTACATCAACACCATAGCCACTCTGATGATGTGTGAGTAGTTTACCTCAGACCTTCGGGTCCATAGTTATTAGCTAGATGGCTTCTTCTCTCTCTTTGGATCTCAATACAAAGTTCTCCATGATTCTCGTGGAGATCTATTCGATGTAATCTTCTTTTGCGGTGTGTTTGTTGAGATCGATGAATTGTGGGTTTATGATCAAGATTATCTATGGACAATATTTGAATCTTCTCTGAATTCTTTCATGTATGATTGGTTATCTTTGCAAGTCTCTTCGAATTATCAGTTTGATTTGGCCTACTAGATTGATCTTTCTTGCAATGGGAGAAGTGCTTAGCTTTGGATTCAATCTTGCGGTGTCCTTTCCCAGTGACAGCAGTGGCAGCAAGGCACGTATTGTATTGTTGCCATCGAGGATAAAAAGATGGGGTTTATATCATATTGCATGAGTTTATCCCTCTACATCATGTCATCTTACTTAAAGCATTACTCTGTTCTTATGAACTTAATACTCTAGATACATGCTGGATAGCGGTCGATGTGTGGAGTAATAGTTGTAGATGCAGGCAGGAGTCAGTCTACTTGTCACGGACGTGATGCCTATATACATGATCATACCTAGATATTCTCATAACTATGCTCAATTCTATCAATTGCTCGACAGTAATTTGTTCACCCACTGTAATACTTATGCTCTTGAGAGAAGCCACTAGTGAAACCTATGGCCCCCGGGTCTATTTTCCATCATATTAATCTTCCAACACTTAGTTATTTCTTTTGCCTTTTATTTTACTTTGCATCTTTATTTCTCTTTATCATAAAAATACCAAAAATATTATCTTATCATATCTATCAGATCTCACTCTCGTAAGTGACCGTTGAGGGATTGACAACCCCTTTATCGCGTTGGTTGCGAGGTTCTTATTTGTTTGTGTAGGTGCGAGGGACTCGTGCGTGATCTCCTACTGGATTGATACCTTGGTTCTCAAAAACTGAGGGAAATACTTACGCTACTTTACTTCATCATCCTTTCCTCTTCAAGGGAAAACCAACGCAGTGCTCAAGAGGTAGCAAGAAGGATTTCTGGTGCCGTTGCCGGGGAGTCTACGCAAAAGTCAACATACCAAGTACCCATCACAAACTCTTATCTCCCGCATTACATTATTTGCCATTTTCCTCTCGTTTTCCTCTCCCCCACTTCATCCTTGCCGTTTTATTCGCCCTCTCTTTTTCCGTTTGTCGGTGTACTAGAGTAGGGGTACCCTAGTATCCTGAACTTGTGCACGGGCAGTTGCAGCACCCCGCGGCAAGGCTTGCCGGGTGACCGCCAAGGTCCTCCGCGGTTCCTTTGGAGCCATTCAAGAACAAAGTATTCAAGCCAAGGAGACAAGGCCCCGGCAAGAGGAGCTTGCCGGAAGGCCAACCAAGGCATCTCAAGGAACTTGCATGACGCCGCCACGGCCCCAAATGAGGCCCGTGAGCGACAAGCTTTGGACGCGACAAGATGACGATCAAGGCAAGGCGCTTGCCGCGCAAACTACCACTCCATACCCGCTCCAAAGACATCCACCAACGTGTCGCTCGGACCTTTCCAGCGCTGCGTGGCAAGAGGTCAGGCGGTCTTGCGCGTGGCAAGCGACGCCGACAAGATTGCCATCATGGCAGCGGTGGCGTCCCCGACGGTCCTTTTTGCACTGTTTGGGCGACGAGACGGGCATTTAATGCCTCTGCCCCTGCCGTCGTGGTTAGGTATGATACATCGCATGTAGTTGTACCAACCGCAATTCCTTTTCCATTTTACCCTTGTCTACGCTTGCCACCGTCGGAGACCCTTGAGCATATAAAAGGAGGCCCATGCGCAACGTAGAGGGGGGTTCGAAGGCAGAAAACACTCACGCTAGGTCTCGTTAGCAGCTGAGGTGTACTGTAGCACTCAGCGCTCCCAAGCAAGAACTCAATACACTCAGACATGCAGCAGTAGGAGTGTTATCTCTCCGGAGAGCTCTGATGCTGGGTAAACTACCCGTGTGTTTCGCCTCAATCTGCTCTTCGTGCGATCTCCGCCCCCCGCCGAACCGAAAGGGGCTCGGTCCGCCGGTCCCATAGGTGTTCGTGGATCAGTTTCCCCGACATCTTTGGCGTGATGCCCACTCCGGCAAGCGCACCTCTTCGGAGTGCTGCGCTACCGTCGAGGACGCACCATCGAGCTCCACCGGCAAGTGTAAGAAGACAAAGGCAGCTCCACCAGAGACCAAGAAGGTGTCCGCCAAGGAGGATGGCACTGGTGGTACCTTCACCATCAGTGCCACTCTCGACCCTAAATAGGAAAGCACGCTCGTTGCTTTCCTCATGCGGCGAACGCCGACGATTTGCGTGGCAACCGCCCGACATCCCCGTGTTCCTGTGAAAGTAATCAAGCACCATCTTGCCGTCTGTCCTCATCGCGCGCCCGTCAAGCGAAAAGTCGAAGCGGCGGTGGAGCGCCAAGAATTCATCGCAGAAGAAATCAAGAAATTGGAAGCAGCAGGCCTTGTCGAGAGTGCTCCATCCTCACGTGGTTGGCCAACCCGTAGTCGTCAAGCAAGGCAAACGGAAATGGAGGCTTTGTATCGACTTCACCGATGTCAATAAAGCTTGTCCCAAAGACCCATTTCCTTTGCGGCGCATCGACCAGATTGTTGACTCCACGGCGGATGTGAATTGCTTTCATTTCTTGATGCATACTCAGATACCATCAGATCTTCATGGCGAAGAGGATGAGGAGAAGACCGCATTCATCACCCCATGTGGCACCCATCTGTTTCGCACGGATGCCTTTCGGTTTAAAGAATGCTGGTTCAACATTCGCAAGGGTGGTCCATGACGCTTTTGAGCCGCAAATACACAGAAATGTGGAAGCCTACATGGATGACATAGTGGTCAAGAGCAAGGACAAGGCGACTCTGATACAAGATTTAGACGAAACCTTTGCAAATCTGCGCAAGATCAACCTCAAGCTCAACCCCAAGAAGTGTGTGTTTGGAGTCCCCCGCAAGCTTCTCGGATTCTTCGTGTCTCAATGGGAATTGAAGCCAATCCCGACAAGATCAAGGCCATTGAGCAGATTGAAGCACCAAAGCGCGTCAAGGATGTACGAAGACTTGCGGTTATGTAGCTGCTCTCAAAGAGGTTTATCTCTAGGTCTGCTGAAGCGCCTCGCCATTTTTCAAAATATTGAAAAAGGCAGGTCCAATGAAATGGACTCCGGAAGCGGAGGCTGTCTTGCAGGACTTAAAGAGATACCTGTCCTCCACTCCAACACTTGTCGCACCTAAGCCACAAGAGAAGTTGCTGCTATATATAGCGGCAACCAATCAAGTGGTTAGTGCTGCGTTAGTAGCGGAGAGGGAGGCGGATGATGAGCTAGCAACCACGGCAGATGCATCCAGCGACAAGCAAGGGACTTCACCGTCAAGCTCTGGTCCCGACAAAGATGGATCTGCGCAGACGCGTGAGAAGATGCAGAAAAGAATGGTGCAACGCCCAGTTTACTTTGTCACTGTTCGCCTCTTTTTCTCGCTCGCTTCTTGTTTGCTCGTGTGTTGGATCGCTTGCTTGTCATGATGGCTCAAGATAATAACAAATTGTGTGAATTTACCAATACTAACAGCAATGATTTTCTTAGCACTCCGATTGCTCCCCTTACCGATACTGAATCTTGTGAAATTAATGCTGCTTTTGTTGAATCTTGTCATGAAAGATCAATTCGCTGGCCTTCCTAGTGAAGATGCCGCTACCCATCTTAATAGCTTCGTTGATTTGTGTGATATGCAAAATAAGAAAGATGTGGACAATGATATTGTTAAATTGAACCTATTCTTTTTCGCTTAGAGATCGTGCTAAAGCTTGGTTTTCGTCTTTGCCTAAAAATAGTATTGATTCTTGGAATAAGTGCAAAGATGCGTTTATCTCTAAGTATTTTCCTCCCACTAAGATCATCTCTCTTAGAAACGATATTATGAATTTTAAGCAACTTGATCATGAACATGTTGCACAAGCTTGGGAGAGGATGAAATTAATGATACATAATTGCCCTACACATGGTTTGAATATGTGGATGATTGTACAAATTTTTTTTGCCGGATTGAATTTTGCTTCTAGAAATCTTTTAGATTCGGCCGTGGGAGGCACTTTTATGGAAATCACTTTAGGAGAAGCTACTAAACTCCTAGATAATATTATGGTTAATTATTCTCAATGGCACACTGAAAGATCTACTAGTAAAAAGGTGCATGCGATAGAAGAAATTAATGTTTTGATTGGAAAGATGGATGAACTTATGAAATTATTTGCTAATAAAAGTGTTTCTTCTGATCCTAATGATATGCCTTTGTCTACTTTGATTGAAAATAATAATGAATCTATGGATGTGAATTTTGTTGGTAGGAATAATTTTGGTAACAACGCGTATAGAGGAAACTTTAATCCTATGCCGTATCCTAGTAATCCCTCTAATAATTATGGTAATTGCTACAACAATTCTTATGGAAATTTTAATAAGATGCCCTCTGAATTTGAGACTAGTGTTAAATAATTTATGAATTCGCAAAAGAATTTCAATGCTTTGCTTGAAGAAAAGTTGCCTAAGATTGATGAATTGGCTAGGAACGTTGATAGAATTTCTTTTGATTTTGATTCCATGAAAATTAGATCTATTCCACCTAAGCATGATATCAATGAGTCTCTCAAAGCCATGAGAATTTCCATTGATGAGTGCAAAGAAAGAACCGCTAGGATGCGTGCTAAGAAAGATTGCTTTATGAAGGCGTGTTCTTCTAATTTTTATAAGAATAAAGATGAAGATCTAAAAGTTATTGATGTGTACCCTATTAAATCTTTGTTTTCCAATATGAATCTTGATAATGATGGGACTGATTATGAGCCACCTTTACCTAGAAGGCGTTCCAAAAATTCGGAATTTTTAGATCTTTATGCAAAAATTGGTAAAAGTGGGATTGAAGAGATCAAAACTCAAGATTAATGAACCCACTATTTTGGATTTCAAGGAATTTAATTATGATAATTGCTCTTTGATAGATTGTATTTCCTTGTTGCAATCCGTGCCAAATTCTCCTCATGCTTATAGTCAAAATAAAGCTTTTACTAAACATATCGTTGATCCTTTAATGCAATCTTATGAAGAAAAACTTGAGTTGGAAGTTTCTATCCCTAGAAAACTTTGATGAGTGGGAACCTACTATTAAAATTAAAATTAAATATCATGAATTCTATGCTTTGTGTGATTTGGGTGCTAGTGTTTCCATGATTCCAAAAACTTTGTGTGATTTGCTAGGATTCCGTGAGTTTGATGATTGTTCTTTGAACTTGCACCTTGCGGATTCCTCCATTAAGAAACCTATGGGAAGAATTAATGATGTTCTTATTGTTTCAAATAGGAACTATGTTCCCGTAGATTTTATCGTTGTTGATATAGATTGCAATTCTTCATGTCCTATTATTCTTGGTAGACCTTTCCTTAGAACGATTGGTGCAATTATTGATATGAATGAAGGGAATATTAGATTCCAATTTCACTTAAGGAAAGGCATGGAACACTTCCCTAGAAATAAAATAAAATTACCTTATGAATCTATTATGAGAGCCACTCATAGATTTCCTTCCAAAGATGGCAATACCTAGATCTATCCGTGCTTCAATGCCTAGCTAGGGGCGTTAAACGATAGCGCTTGTTGGGAGGCAACCCAATTTTATTTTTTTAGTTTTTTTTGCTTTTCGTTTCTGTTAGCGATAAATCTTTGATATAGCCTCTGGTTAGATGTATTTTTATGTTTTGATTAGTGTTTGTGCCAAGTTAAACCTATAGGATCTTCTTGGATGATAGTTATTTGATCTTGCTGAAAATTCCAGAAACTTTCTGTTCACGAAAACAATTATTAAAAATCACCAGAACGTGATAAAATATTGATTCCAATTTCAGAAGATCATTAAACAAATTCTCTAGGTCTTCCTATTTTGGTAGATTTTGTGGAGTTCCAGAAGTTTGCGTTAGTTACAGATTACTACAGACTGTTCTGTTTTTGATATATTATGTTTTTCGTGTGTTGTTTGCTTATTTTGATGAATCTATGGCTAGTAAAATAGTTTATGAACCATAGAGAAGTTGGAATTCAGTAGTTTTAACACCCGTATAAATAAAGAATGAGCTAATTACAGTACCATGAAGTGGTGTTTTGTTTTCTTCCGCTAACGGAGCTCACAAGATTTTCTGTTAAGTTTTGTGTTGTGAAGTTTTCAAGTTTTGGGTAAAAGATTTGATGGATTATGGAACAAGGAGTGGCAAGAGCCTAATCTTGGGGATGCCCATGGCACCCCAAGATAATCTAAGGACACCAAAAATCCAAAGCTTGGGGATGCCCTGAAGGCATCCCTCTTTAAATCTACTTCCATCAAGAACTTTACTTGAGCTATATTTTTACTCACCACATGATATGTGTTTTGCTTGGAGCGCCTTGTATGATTTGAGTCTTTGATTTTAGTTTACCACAATCATCCTTGCTGTACACACCTTTTGAGAGACACACATGATTCGAATTTATTAGAATACTCTATGTGCTTCGCTTATATCTTTTGAGCTATATAGTTTTTGCTCTAGTGCTTCACTTATATTTTTTAGAGCACGGCGGTGGTTTTGTTTTATAGAAACTATTATTCTCTCATGCTTCAGTTATATTATTTTGAGAGTCTTAAACAACATGGTAATTTTCTTAAATTGGGAAATTAATCCTAATATGCTAAGTATTCAAGACTAGTAAAAACTTTCTTATGAGTGTGTTGAATACTAGGAGAAGTTTGATGCTTGATGATTGTTTTGAGATATGGAGGTAGTGATATTAAAGTTGTGCTAGTTGAGTGGTTGTGAAATTGAGAAATACTTGTGTTGAAGTTTGCAAGTCCCGTATCATGCACGTATGGTAAACGTCATGTAACAAATTTGAAACATGAGGTGTTCTTTGATTGTCTTCCTTATGAGCGGCGGTCGGGGACAAGCGATGGTCTTTTCCTACCAAACTACCCCCCTAGGAGCATGCGCGTAGTGCTTTGTTTTTGATGACTTGTAGATTTTTGCAATAAGTATATGAGTTCTTTATGACTAATGTTGAGTCCATGGATTATACGCACTCTTACCCTTCCATCATTGCTAGCCTCTTCGGTACCGTGCATTGCCCTTTCTCACATTGAGAGTTGGTGCAAACTTCGCCGGTGCATCCAAACCCCGTGATATGATACACTCTGTCACACATAAACCTCCTTATATCTTCCTCAAAACAGCCACCATACCTACCTATTATGGCATTTCCATAGCCATTCCGAGATATATTGCCATGCAACTTTCCACCGTTCTGTTTATCATGACACGTTCATCATTGTCATATTGCTTTGCATGATCATGTAGTTGACATCGTATTTGTGGCAAAGCCACCGTTCATAATTTTTCATACATGTCACTCTTGATTCATTGCCTATCCCGGTATAGCGTCGGAGGCATTCATATAGAGTCATACTTTGTTCTAGTATCGAGTTGTAATCATTGAGTTGTAAATAAATAGAAGTGTGATGATCATCATTCATAGAGCATTGTCCCAATAAAAAAGGAGAGAAAGGACAAATAAAAAAAGGAAGGCCCAAAAAAAGAGAAAATAAAAAGGGACAATGCTACTATCCTTTTTTTCCACACTTGTGCTTCAAAGTAGCACCATGAGCTTCATGATAGAGAGTCTCTTGTTTTGTCACTTTCATATACTAGTGGGAATTTTTCATTATAGAACTTGGCTTGTATATTCCAACATTGGGCTTCCTCAAATACCCTAGGTCTTCGTGAGCAAGCAAGTTGGATGCACACCCACTTAGTTTCTTTTGTTGAGCTTTCATGCATTTATAGCTCTAGTGCATCCGTTGCATGGCAATCCCTACTCCTTGCATTAACATCAATTGATGGGCATCTCCATAGCCCGTTGATTAGCCGCGTTGATGTGAGACTTTCTCCTTTTTTTGTCTTCTCCACATAACCCCCATCATTATATTCTATTTCACCCATAGTGGTATATCCATGGCTCACGCTCATGTATTGCGTGAAGGTTGAAAAAGTTTGAGATTACTAAAGTATGAAACAATTGCTTGGCTTGTCATCGGGGTTGTGCATGATGAGAGCATTCTTGTGTGACAAAAATGGAGCATGACTAAACTATATGATTTTGTAGGGATGAACTTTCTTTGGCCATGTTATTTTGAGAAGACATAATTGCTTAGTTAGTATGCTTGAAGTATTATTGCTTTTATGTCAATATTAAACTTTTATCTTGAATCTTTCGGATCTGAATATTCCTACCACAATTAAGAGGGTTACATTAAAAATTATGCCAAGTAGCATTCCGCATAAAAAATTCTATTTTTATCATTTACCTACTCGAGGACGAGCAGGAATTAAGCTTGGGGATGCTTGATACGTCCGCAACGTATCTATTATTTTTGATTGCTTCATGCTATATTATATTCTGTTTTGGATGATTAATGGGCTTTGTTATACACTTTTATATTATTTTTGGGACTAACCTATTAACCGAAGGCCCAGCCCAAATTGCTGTTTTTTTGCCTATTTCAGAGTTTCGCAGAAAAAAACTATCAAAGGAATGAAACCTTCGGGAACGTGATTTTCGGAACAAACGTGATCCAGAGGACTTGGAGTCTACGTCAATAAATCAACCAGGAGAGCACGAGGCTGGGGGCGCGCCTACCCCCTGGGCGCGCCCTCCACCCTCATGGGGCCCACGTTGCTCCACCGACGTACTTCTTCCTCCTATATATACCTACGTACCCCCAAACCAATAGAAGCATCCACGAAAACCTAATTCCACCGCCGCAACCTTCTGTACCCGTGAGGTCCCATCTTGGGGCCTTTTCGGCGTCCCTGCCGGAGGGGGCATTGATCACGGAGGGCTTCTACATCAACACCATAGCCTCTCCGATGATGTGTGAGTAGTTTACCTCAGACCTTCGGGTCCATAGTTATTAGCTAGATGGCTTCTTCTCTCTCTTTGGATCTCAATACAAAGTTCTCCACGATTCTCGTGGAGATCTATTCGATGTAATCTTATTTTGCGATGTGTTTGTTGAGACCGGTGAATTGTGGGTTTATGATCAAGATTATCTATGAACAATATTTGAATCTTCTCTGAATTCTTTTATGTATGATTGGTTATCTTTGCAAGTCTCTTTGAATTATCAGTTTGGTTTGGCCTACTAGATTGATCTTTCTTGCAATGGGATAAGTGCTTAGCTTTGGGTTCAATCTTGCAGTGTCCTTTCTCAGTAATAGCAGGGGCAGCAAGGCACGTATTGTATTGTTGCCATCGAGGATAAAAAGATGGGGTTTATATCATATTGCATGAGTTTATCCCTCTACATCATGTCGTCTTACTTAAAGCATAACTCTGTTCTTATGAACTTAATACTCTAGATGCATGCTGGATAGCAGTCGATGTGTGGAGTAATAGTAGTAGATGCAGGCAAGAGTCGGTCTACTTGTCACGGATGTGATTCCTATATACATGATCATACCTAGATATTCTCATAATTATGCTCAATTATATCAATTGCTCGACAGTAATTTGTTCATCCACTCTAATACTTATGCTCTTGAGAGGAGCCACTAGTGAAACCTATGGCCCCCGGGTCTATTTTCCATCATATTAATCTTCCAACACTTAGTTATTTCTTTTGCCTTTTATTTTACTTTGCATCTTTATTTCTCTTTATCATAAAAATACCAAAAAATATTATCTTGTCATATCTATCAGATCTCACTCTCGTAAGTGACCATTGAGGGATTGACAACCCCTTTATCGCGTTGGTTGCGAGGTTCTTATTTGTTTGTGTAGGTGCGAGGGACTCGTGCGTGATCTCCTACTGGATTGATACCTTGGTTCTCAAAAACTGAGGGAAATACTTACGCTACTTCACTGCATCACCCTTTCCTCTTCAAGGGAAAACCAACGCAGTGCTCAAGAGGTAGCACTCGGCGGCGACCGCCGTCGTGGCGGTGATATGAGCAGGAGCAGCCGCACCGAAACCATCAGCACCACTCGTCTGCATTCCCCCAGTGTTAGCGCCACGCGAGGGAATTTGGTGACTATGTAGGGATTTGGGGGAAATGGGGAAACTGTGGAGATAAGCTAACAGTCGGGAACTACTAATGGCACTATATATATGTTGTATACGGCACACTGTTTGTACATGTCGTTTGTGTTAGGTATTACAACATCACACATGATTTCCGCACCAAACCGTGTGAGAAGACAACGTAGGTTAGACACGGTGGCCGTTACATAACCGTATGTGATGTACTACCCTATCCATATAATTTTGTTATGGTGAGATACCGTGTGAACAGCCGCTCTGCGGATATTCGTAAAAAAACAGCCGCTCTGCATATAGAGATGGCGGCGGCGGCCTAGGCAGCGACTACCGGAGAAGAGGTCAATCCTCGGTCGGTGGGCGGTGGCGGCGTCGTAGGAGGTCAATCGTCGTTCTGCGGCGGGAGATAGGAGGAGCTCAACCATCGAGGTCGGTGGCGGCCTGATTCGAGCAAATCCATCGCGGTCGATGGCGGGATAGTGGAGGTCGAACTTCAGGCGACAGCCACACTAAGCTTTGCTCCTTGACCCTGCCGTCTCGGCGTGCCACCGCATCGCGCTTGTCTGTCTGCTGGGTGGAGGGCGCCGAGCGGCTAATTAATTAAGGTATTCATTTCGTGAGTGACTAAATTTAGGTATTCAATTCCTAAGTGTATTGTTGTACTAGTACTCTACATGTAAATTGACTGGCCATTAATTTTTGTCATAGCACGTCTGGATAACAACATGTAGCGCCCTCAATAATTATTAAAATAAAACCTTGTGATTTATGCACGCATCTTTGGACAACAGTTAATCCGTGTATTAATGTTGTTGTTTTGTTTTTAATTACCATTCGTGTGCCGCAGATGGAACGATCCCGATGGATGAAGAATCGGAAAACCGCAGATTTTATCAGTGGCGTGACAGAGTTCATGAATTTGGCTGAAAGTACAAAGAGGAGAATTGGTGATGCGGATTACATCCTGTGTCCATGTACTGATTGTGCCAATACAGAGTCACATGAAGTTGCAGATGTCCAGATGCACTTAGTCTCTAGGGGATTCATGGATGGATATACACGTTGGACCAGACACGGTGAAGAGGAGGTCATGGATGAAGATACCTGGGCAGCGAGATGCCAAACCCGATCGATGTCACATGGATGTTGAATCTAACATCGTAAGAGGCGCAAGCTACCAATGGAACACCGAAAGCGAAACGCCCACTGGAAAACCAAGACGTCGACGCAAATGACGACGATCTTGATATGCCAGATTTTGCTGCTATGATTGCAGATTTCGAGGGCCAAGATAAGCATATGATTGGGTACAATGATCTGCCAACCATTGGTGCGGATTGCAAGAAAGAATTGTATCCAGGCTGCAAAAAGAAATATTCTAGGTTGAGTGCCACCCTGGCGCTTCTCAGATTTAAATCAGCAAACGGTCTACCAAACAAGGGCTTCACAGAGATATTAGGTCTTTTGAAAGAAATTCTTCTGAAAGATAATGTGCTCCCCAGAAGCACGAATGAAGCGAAGAAAATTGTTTGCCCATTGGAACTTGAAGTACAGAAGATACACACTTGTGTGAATGATTGTATATTGTATCGTGGTGAGTACAAAGATTTTCGTGCATGTCCCACATGCAAGCATGCACTATACAAGCGCAGGAGAGCAAAGGACAAGTACAAATTGGACGACGAGATCAAGAAAGGAGTCCTGTTCAAGGTTGTTTTGTACTTGCCTTTAATTCCAATGTTGATGCGTTTGTTTGCAAACCCTAGAGAGGCAAAGAGGTTGCGGTGGCATCATGATGAGCGAATTGTGGATAGGTATATGAGGCACCAGAAAGATGGGGCTCAGTGGGAATTAATTGACAAAAAGTTTGAAAATTTTGCTAAGGATCCTAGAAGTATAAGGCTCGGGGAGTGTACTGATGGGATGAATCCTTTTGGCGATATGAGCACCAATCATAGCACATGGCCGGTGCTTCTGTGCATATATAACCTAGCTCCTTGGTTGTTTATGAAGAAAAAATACATTATCATGTCAATGATTATCCAAGGCCCGAAGCAACCTGGAAATGACATCGACATTTACTTTCAACTACTAGTAGAAGAACCGCTGACAGTGTGGATAGATGCGCCTGCTGTAAAATGTTATGATGCTTACGGAAAGGAGATTTTTGATCTACATGACATGCTGGTGCACACCATTCAAGATATGCCGGTGTTAGGCAACACATCGGGGCAGAAAACAAGGGGAGAAGTAGGGTGTGTCACATGCATGGATAGGACAGCTAGCAGAAGACTTCCCAACTCGCACAAAATAGTGTATTTGCATCATCGTATGTTCTTACAGAAAAATCACCCATACAGAAAGATGAAAGCTGAATTTGATGGTACGACAGAGGCAGCTGCAGCCCAAGACCCTATGAAGGGGTGCTGGTCCACAATATTGCTAAAAATATCAATGTTGTGCTTGGCAAGAACCACCCTTTGACGGTGAAACTAACACCCAAGGATCAAGTGTTTAAGAAGAAATCGGTGTTCTGGAAATTACCTTACTGGGAGATTCTACGTGTACGTCACTGCATCGATGTCATGCACGTAGAGAAGAACGTATGTGAAAGCATCCTTGGTACTCTGCTCAAGATTAAAGGTAAAAGAAAGGATGGTGACGGTTCAGGACTCGATATGCTTGCTGATCAATCATAACACAAGATTGAAGCAGAAGATGATGACAAATTCATCAAAGCTCGCCAGAGTTACGATTTCAGTACAAAAGAAGCAACATAGTTCTTCACCTATTTGTTGTCAGTTACGACACCCTCTTCCTACTCTGCAAACATCAGAAGTCTCGTGGATCAGAGCCCAGGTAAAATGAAGTTGGGACACATGAAGTCACAGATTGCCACGTAATGTTGACACAAATCCTCCCGGTGGCCATCAGGAATCTGACGGACAAAGAAATAATAAACACACTCATTGACCTCTGTGATTTCTTCAACCAACTATGGCAGAAAGTTGTAGATCCTGAAGAGTTGGATCATATGCAAGATGATATTGCAAGAATATTGTCCAACCTAGAGATCTTTTTCCCACAGTCATTCTTTGATATCATGGTCCATCTCACTGTGCACCTTGTCGATGAGACAAAGTATTGTGGTCCTGTGTTTCTTCGCAACATGTATCCCTTCGAGCGGTTCATGGGAATCCTGAAGCGCTTTTGTTGGAACCGAAACCATCCAGAGGCAAGCATCCTACAAGGTTATGCTGCGGAGGAGGTGGTTGAGTTTTGCACCAAATACATGAAACAAAGACCTATAGGTTTGCCCCTCTCTCGCCACAAGGGAAGGCTGAAAAGTAAGCCAGTCCTTGCTAGCACGCAAATGGCTGCACCTGGAGAATTGGCAGAGAAAGCCCATTTGACGGTACTGCTTAACAACCCAGTTCTCATCGCTTATGCCGAAGAACACTTGGCGGAGATACGGCAAAGATTCTTACCAATGGTGCCTTCAACAGAGGTGGAGATGAAGGAGCACACTAAGAACTACGCCGAATGGCTGAAGAATCGTTTGGCACAAGGATCCATCGATGAAATTGCTACGTGGTTGGCACAAAATAAATCACCTATGGCGCTGACGTACCAAGCCTGTGACATAAATGGATACACGTTCTACACTGAGGAACGTGATAAGAAGACCTCATATCAGAATAGCTGTGTTCGAATAGAATACATGACTGTAAATGAAGCTGATAAAAGGGTATACTATGGAACCATCAAAGAGATTTGGGAGCTTGACTATATGAAAGTTAAGGTGGCATTATTCAGGTGCGCATGGATCCCTCTTGGTCAGGTAAGGATTGATGAGTACAGGAAGAACTGTGTTAACAGGACAACGATGGCATATCACGTGGACCCATTCATTATTGCCAGCGATTCTACCATATTTTCTTTGTGGAAGACCCCTTGCATAAGAACGGCCATTTAGCGATGCATGGGAAGAGAAGGGTACTGGGTGTCGACGATGTTGCCAATCAGGACGAGTACGATGAATTTGATGAGTTGCCAGCCAAGGGATCACGCATCAGTGCAATAGAGAAGAAGTTTAAAATCATCAAAAACCCAAGTTCATTCAGGGTCAACTTAATGATCCCAGTTCCCCCATGTACATGGGAATTAAGCTGTAAGACTAGTCTTTATGCCTACCCTGCAACTTAATTCGTTCAATTTAGAACTGTCTCGTTTATTGAATTTGTGAGTTATGCCCGGTTTTCTGTTGATGTAAGAACCGTTAATATGTTGACCTTGATATGCTGTCAGCTTAGGCAATGAATATGAACTATTTTTTGTTGTTGTTATTATTATTATTATTATTATTATTATTATTATTATTATTATTATTATATCATAGAGGTAGCACACTCAATCAATCTCACTAAAGTATGTGTGAAAAAATATGCAATCTGGTTTGCGAATAGCACACTGTTCGTTGATGAAAGCCGTGTGCCGACCAAACCCCGCCACCACCCCACCCATGATCTGAGTCGTGCTTTCTGATTGGCCAGAACCCAAACCCCATGGATCGTACGTCTGCACCGTTGGATGCTCCCAGATCGAACGACGATCCTCATCCCTTCACAAAGACATGCGATTCGGTTGTAATTTTATTTTTATGCACAAAATGCACGTTAATATCAAAAAATGTCTTAAATATAGCTAATGATACCTGAAATGCGCCAGAAAATTAAACCCGTGGTATAATGCTGATTGCATACCGTGGAAACTTTTATGAGGCCAAACGACGAAGTCACCGGCCACAGGAGTTTGAATTGACACGTCTCCTTTTGGAAAACCATGATCCTTCATGTGAGATGCTCCAGTTTGGAAGGAGCGGTCATCAAAACTTGTGCCAACTTTACCAATTTTTTCCACGGGGTCATGAGAGCACACCACAGGCACACATCGATTTTGATGATGTTCGAACTCCATCTGATTTTTCTGTAATTAAAATACCAACTAGGCCTACGACAGTGGCCACACCTCGCGGCCGAAATGTTTGAAACTTCTCCCTGCTTCTCAAACAAACGGATGAAAACTCACAAAGTGATGCACAAATGATCTGTACACCTTTGCTAGGCTGATAGTAAGGGGGTATCATAGCTAGTATCATGCATGCCAACTAGGCAATTTTGATGAGCTGTCATAGAATTAATTAAATGAAGAAAGAGAGGGTTAAGTATCATATCATGAAACCGTATCATAATAAATGTTATGCTACTATGTGTCATGCATGACAATATAAATAAAGTAGTATATATGATACTAGCTACTCTATGATACTATGCATTATTAGAGCAAGTAAGTACACAATAGAGTGACATAAGACTAGCCACAATGGGTAGTAACATAGAATGTTACTAGTCTATGTTACTACCTCTATAGTGGGGAGTAACATATGTGTAGTAACATCTAACACTTCATTTATTAGGCTATAGACCCATCTTGCCTTGAGATGTGTGATGTTACTCAGACTAGCCACAATGGGTAGTAACATAGACTAGTAACATGCCCATGTGTTACACTAGTCTATGTTACTACCTCTATAGTGGGGAGTAACATATATGTGTGGTAACGTGCAACACTTCATTTATTAGGCTATAGACACATCTTGCCTTGATATGTACATGTGATGTTACTCATACTACTAGTAACTAGCTATGTTACTACTTCCTCTTTTTCTTCATTTATTGCTTACCACATCATCATACTTGATCTAGATATGTGTGATTTTACTACCTATGTTACTCCCATTGTGGGTAGTCTCATACTATAGTAAGACTATACCCACAATGGGAGTAACATAGGTAGTAACATCATACATATCCACTTTCCTCCATTTCTTCATTTATTGCTTGCCACATCATCTATTTTATCTAGATATGTGTGATGTTACTACCTATGTTACTCCCACTATGGGTAGTCTGGCTATAAGGAATAGAATAATATATATGTGCTTATTAGTTCGAGGAAAGAGAAGAGAAGCGGGCTCTTGGTTAGTAGAGCCAGCTGCAACAGGAAACCCAAGACACTTTGTGAGGATGTAAGGTGGGCCAACTATTGATAAACTAGTATGTATATAAAACTTATTATTGTACATACCCGCTAAGAGGTTGGCTATATATGACATGTCAACTTCTTATAGCCGACCCTTGGCGGTATTATTTACCATGCTCTTAGTGAGGTAGCTAGTATATCATAGACGACTAGCTAGTATCAGACTAGTCACAGTGGGAGTAACTTCAGCAATAACACCGACTCCAACTCAGCAAACTTGCTTATGTGGCAATAAGTTAATGAGGAGAGAGAGATAGTTTCAGTAACTTAGATAGTTATTGTAGCATCACATGTACCAATGCAATATGATTCTATAACCTAAGAAATGAAGCTTTGCATGACACTACACTTATGTTACTACCCATTATGAAGGTAGTAACATATATATAGTCTAGGGATATGTGTATGTTACCAGTGTACTACTCTCCATTGTGGCTAGCTAGTCTCATACTCTCTCCTTTCCGGTTTAGCTAGGCTGGTTGTAATGGAATTATCATAAGCGGTATGTAACATCCCAAAATTCTAAATTTTGGAATGTTATAATAAATTGATAGATTTGATTGGTTGTTTGATTGATTGAGTGAAATTCGAAACTTTTTGAAAGTTAAATGAGAGGGAATAAAAGGACTTTCCCAAACTTTCATTTTCTTTTCTGATCTTCATGAATTCAAATTCTTTTCAAATACAAAACCCTTGTGCGAAGATGATATGACTTCTTCCATTTAATTAAATTAAAGGGTATTTGAAAAAATTTGAATTTCATTTGGAAATATTTCGATTCATAAACTTCATGCAACTCAATGATTTTCATGAGAGAAGATAAAATGACTTCTTCAAATTATATGAAATATGAGTTGGGAGTTTTAAAAGAATTAAATTCAAGGTTCTTTTGGAAATTATTTTTAATTTGGAGTTATTTGAGTTTTATTCAAATTATTTTCTCCAAAAATAAAATATATGGAAAATAGGGTAACATGATTCCCTACATCGAGAAAATTGGAGAGAAATAAATTTGAATTAATTTTGGTATTTTAAAATGATTTTATTGGATTTTCTAGAGCGAAGCACTCTTTGTTTTATTTGAATTTGTGTGTATTTTATTTGAAGCTAGAATAATGTTTATCTTGTAGGAAATCTTTTTCTGAAAATTTTGATATATTATATGCCTATATAATATTTCTATTTCTTTTGTTTTTATTTTTGTTTCTCTATTTAAAAAAAAGAAAAAAGACTTCCGCCGACTGGGCCGGCCCAGCTAGCCAGCCAGGCCAAGGCCCAGCCAGCCCACGTCGCCCGCGCCGCTCCTCCCCGAGCTCGGGACAAAGTCCCGAGCCGCCACGGCATCGCCGCCGCCGCCGTGTCCGCCCCGGCCTCTCCTTGCCCCTTCCCCACGCCTCCCGAGGCCGCCCACCCCCTCTCCTATAAATTCCATCGAGCCGGCCCCTCTCTCTCTCCTCTCGCGCCGCCGCCTGCGCCGCAAAATGCCGCCGCCGCCGGATCTCACCTCCGCCGCCGCCGCCCTCGTCGTCGTCGACCGCCACCGACGCCACTCCCGCAACCGCCACTCCACGCCGCCTCCCGTGCCTTTGCGCTCTCTGGGCGATCGAGCCGCTGCCCGGCGGACCCGAGCCGCCGCCGCCCGCGTCGCTCCGCCTCGCCGACGATTTCACGGGAACCGCCGCCGCCGCCGGTTTATTCGCCGAACAGTATAAACCGATTTAACCACCCCGTTTTCCTTGATTTGTTTTTTTTTTCGTTTATTAAATTAGGTTTTGTTATTTTGCGAACGTTCATTAGTTAGGTTCGGTGCTAACGATTTTCGTTCGTTAGGTTCTGATAGCGGCGTTAAGCTCGATAGATTTTTTCTTTTATTTTAGATTTCGCCAGGGGACCCATCCGTGAATATTTTCTTTGAATCAGCCCTGGTTTTCAAACAACTATAACTTTTTGCTCGTTTGTCCAAATCCAATGAAACCAACGCCCACTTCTTTGTTATGATCTCCTCTATCCGGTAATCCAACTCAAACATGTTTTTGAAAGTTTAAAATTTGAATTAGATCAGATTTGAATTTGAACTTCGTCTGATCATAAGTTGAGTTTCGTAACTCCGATTTAGTTGATTCTTTTTGCAAATTAAAGCTCTTGACATAAACTTTATGATAAGGCCAAATTCACATAATTTTGGTACTGTTAGAAATTGTTTTACGTTGCAAGAGTTATTTGCTTGGTTTTGATGTTTTCCGAATCGTATTCTTCGTTCTTTGTGATCTATTGAGTGATTGCTTATGTGTGGTTACTATTGCTTGATTAAGATAGATTGACCGGAGTGTGACGAGTAGAGCTATCAAGAGTTTTGAGTGCGAATCATCTTCATCAACATTGCAGGCAAGTTCACACTTTGATCATACTCTTTTCATACCCAGTTTTTGTGCATTAGCTCAATCCTCAAACATTTGCATGATTAGGATCTAATTAAATTGTGGGATGGGAAGTAGTTTGAGGTAGTACCTATTACCTGATGTATTATCAAACCCTTGGGAGTTACTTCTACGTTTGCTTATAATGCCATGCTATGCTCGTAGACGTGGATTGGGTTTGAGTGAATATCCATGACAGATGTGAGATTGTTAACTAATGGTTTATCTAAGGTGGCAACTTAAACACACATCTGGGTGGATTGAGGTACCTTGCTATTCCAGGATTTGCCTATCTAGGCACCTGGGTAGACAAGATTTGCCTGTTTTTTTATGGACCGCCACCCAGGCTCAAAGGGATCATAAGATTATTCATGCTAGAAACTTCCGTGTGCAGCCACATGCTACTATGGGCTCTAGCATAGTTGACTAAGTCGTGCGAACTCTTACAGTGGTAGACTAGCTGATGTAGGGGTTGTAGGTTGGTACGGTCTACCCATTACGTAAGGTGCAAGCGCTTCTGAAAAACTATGTCTCGGTCATCCGTTTCTCAAACACCATGTAGTGCGAGAAATCAAACGGAGGAGATCGAGTCATGTGGGGAAAAGTGCACAAACCTCTGCAGAGTGTATAAACTAATCATGATTAGCCGTGTCCCCGGTTATGGACATCTTGAGTATCTAGTTCTTGGATTATCATGTTGATCTCATCACGTTACTTAATATAATTTGTTTGGGTTTAATGATGATGCTTAATTGGGATTGAGGATCTCATCAACCATTCTCAATGTTTAACAACCACCATGATAGTTAAATAAAATTTATTCCTTTGTAGTAGGGAAAAATTGGCTTTTCGCAAAAACATTGTAACCATAGAGCCTCCACCAGCCAAATATGCATGTAGAGATAGCCATTATTCATTATTGCTCTATGGTGTGAATTTGCCAAGACATTCAATGTCTTGACCCTTTGTGGCTGCAACGTCTCATGTTGCGTGGATCTTCTGACAGTAAGTGATACGTTAGGGTTACTGATTTCTACACTCAACTTTGCGTTGGTGTTGATGGGAATCCACAACCTTGTTACTTCCGCTATTTGGATTGAGGTAATAGTATTTACGTTACTTTATACATGTGATTTACCTCTGTTATAAATCCTCGAGTACTGTGTGTGTCAGCATACCGATCCAGGGATGACACTTAAGCACAGAGACTTGACCCATTCGGGTCGGGTCGCTACACGGTATCATGCATGCCAACTAGAACTTCTGGATGATGTGGCACACAAGAGAGGATGTGGTATCATATCATGATATCGTGTCATATTAAATGTTGTACTACTACTTTGTGTGATTAGTAAGGCAACCTAAGATGTTAACTTATGATACTATGCATTACGGAAGTAGCTAGTATCCTAGCTACACTATCATATATATGCATGAGACTACCCACAATGGGAGTAACATAGGTGGTAACATCACACTTACCTAGGCAAAATAGATGATGTGGCATGTAATTAATGAAGAAAGAGAGACATATGGGAACATAGCTAGTTACTGTAACATCACACATATCAAGAAAAGATGAGTCTATAACCTAATAAATGAAGTGATGCATGACACAACACATATGTTACTACCCACTATGGAGGTAGTAACATAGAGTAGTAACATATGCATGTTACTACTCTAAGTTACTCTGCACTGTGACTAGTCTGATACTACTAGTATATATTTATGATACTCCCCATTACAACCAGCCTTATAGGGCTCAGTTCAAAAATCTCACCAACCAAGGTAGATGATGAGTGGTGGAATACCTTTTGTAGTTTGCAAGAACACCCAATTAATGCTTTCGTTTTCCTCAAAAATTTATGTTTTCCAATGTATTAATTGCAATACATGCATGCATATATAAAGTACATGCATAGGTCAACTTTCTCTTAATACTTGCATGCAATGATTTAATGCACCTTGGAATTTGGACATGTGATGGGGAACAACCAAAATGAGCCTTATAAAATGGAAAAACTAAAATTTTGAGATAAGCCTATAAACCGGAAAGGAGGGAGTATATATGCATGACACTAGTATATGATCGGCACTACCTCCGTAATGCGCGCATGCATAGTATCATGAGTTAGTATCTTAGGTTCCTTATTAATTACCATGCATGACACAAAGTAGTACAACATTTAATATGACACGGTATCATGATATGATACCACACACCCTCTCTTTCATCATTTAACTGTGTGCCACATCATCCAAAAAGTCTAGTTGGCATGCATCATACCGCTTGATACTCCCATATTACGACCAACCTTATTAGGGTGGCCATAGTGGGGGTATATCATAGACGGTATCATGCACCCGGGAATAGAAAATATGATGATGTGGCAAAGAAGCAGTAACATAGGTAGATACCGTAACATATATAAAATAAATGCTATACTACTTTGTGTCATGCATGACCATAAATACAGTCATCTATGATATATACTCCCTCCTTAAACTAATATAAGAGCGTTTAGGTCACTATTTAGTAATCTAAACGCTCTTATATTAGTTTACAGAGGGAGCCAATACTACTCTTGTAACATCCCAAATTCTAAATTTGGAATGTTATACACTAGATCATCATTGCATATCATATTTTGTTTGCTTTTGGTTTTGATCCTAGAAATTCTACGCAACTCAAGGACCCACAGAGAGAGTTGGGGATTTCGTTATTTTCATATTTGAGTTTTCTCAAATTTTGAGAATAGGATCATTTGATTTTAATTATTTTATCTTCAATTATTTCTATTACAAAAAAATATGAGAGAGGGAATAAAATGACTTTCCCAAAATAAATAAATATTGAGGATTTAATAATAATATCAAATAAGATTTTATTTCGGAGTTTTTCGCTATTTTATTTGAATTTAGGAAAAATATGCGTTTTTCAAAATTGCATTTAGGCCCCAAATAAATGTTCACTTTGTCCGGCTTGATTTTAGAAGTCGGGGAAAATTTATTTTGGGATTTTTGGAGTCCGTTTAGTATCTCTTTCGTTAGTTTTTCTGCGCGGAATTAATTTTTTTAAAAAAAAAGGTCCGAACCAACCTTGGGCCGTAACCGGCCAGGACTCCGCCTGGCCGGGGCTTTAGAAGCCGCCGCCCGAGGCCCCGAGCCAGCCCACCAGCCCGCATCGCCCGAGCCCCAAACCCTAGCGCGCGCCGCGCCATCCCATGCCGCCGCCAGCCTGCCATTGCCCCGCCCGCCGCCCACCGCCGCCCAGCCCGCTCACGGAGCCGCCCGCCGCCGAGGTAACCGCCGTCGCCGGCGGTTTTCCTCCGAAAACCGCCCGGTTTTTTTATTTAACCGCGGTTTATTTTTTTTAAGTTTTGTTTTTTTAGATCGGTTTTTTCCGGTTTATTTATTTATTGAGCGTTCGCTCGTTCGTTCGTTTTAACGAATGCGTTCATCGTTTAGATCCAGATAACGAACGTTCGTTCGTTAATCTGTTCGTCGTTTTTCTTTTTCTCGAATTTTCCGCGATTATTTCTGATCGCGATTTCTGATCCGATGTTCGTTTTAGTATAACTTTTCGCTTGTTTATCGGAATCAGGCGATTCAAGCGCCTGGAGTTTCGTCCCGAAACCCTCTTTCCATTTAACCAACTAAAACAAGTTTTTGTGTCTGCAAAATTTGACTTAAGTCCATATTAGTAAAGCGAAGTTGTTTTCTTGCGCCGTTTGACTTCCGTTGCTTCGTTTGATTTGATTCTTTTTGCAAACCGGAGTTCTTAAGTTGAACTTTCTGGTTAGATCTCTTATTTGAGCTTTACCTGTGCATTAGATGAGTACTTATTGTATACTTGTTTGTTTGTTTGCGATAGAGTACCCGGAGTGCGCCGCCTGTTACTTCGAATCTCTAGGTTTCGCGGATCCAGCAAGGCAAGTAACACTTTGATCATACCTTTCTACTGCCCAGTTTTTATTGCATTAGATCAATCCTCAAACATTGCATGATTAGGATCTAATTAAATTGTGGGATGGGAAGTAGATGAGGTAGTACCTATTACCCGTTTTACTTTTAAACCTTTGGGAGTTACTTCTACGTTTGCTTCTTATGCCATGCTATGCTAGTAGACGTGGATTGGGTGAGTGATATCCATGACAGATGTGAGATTTGTTAACAAATGGTTTATCTAAGGTGGCAACTTAAACACACATCTGGGTGGATTGAGGTACCTGGGTATTCCAGGATTGCCTGTTTCTTTTGGACCGCCACCCAGGCTCAAAGGGATCATGAGACTATTCATACTAGAAACTTCCGTGTGCAGCCACAAGCTACTATGGGCTCTAGCATAGTTGACTAAGTCGTGCGAACTATTACAGTGGTTGACTAGCTGATGTAGGGGATGTAGGTTGGTACGATCTACCCGATCGAAAGGTGCTAGCGCTTCTGAAAGACTATGTCTCGGTCATCCGTTTCTCAAACACCATGTAGTGCAAGAAATCCAACGGAGGAGATCGAGTCTTGTGGGGAAAAGTGCGCAAACCTCTGCAGAGTGTACAAACTAATCATGGTTAGACGTTTTGAGTATCTAGTACTTGGATTATCATGTGAATCTCATCATGTTACTTTAATTAATTTTGTTGGGTTTTAATGATGATGCTTAATTGGGATTGAGGATGCTGTCAACCATTCTCAATGTTTGACAACCACCATGATAGTTAAATAAAATTTATTCCTTTGCGGTAGGGAAAATTGGCTTTACATAAAATCTGTAACCATTGAGCTTTCCACCAGCCATATATGCATGTAGTATAGCTTATTCTTTCATTACTCTCTATGTGTTACATTGCCAAGATATTCCATGTCTTGGCCCATTTTCAGGCTGCAATGTTTCATGTTGCGAGACTTTTAGAACTTACAGTAAGGTGCCTTTAGGTCGTGGTTCTATACTCGATGATGTCGTTGGAGTTGATGGACTCGCTTATCTTCCAAGCCTTCCGCTGTTATCGTTATTAGATGGCCTTAAGCCATTTTATTGTAATAAGTTCTCTCTTGAGACATTCGATGTAATAAGTGTGTGATTGCTACTCTGTTATAAATCTTTCAAGTACTGTGTGGTGTCAGCATTACTGATCCAGGGATGACACCTGAGCACAGAGATCAGACTATTTGAGGTATGGTCGCTACAAGATGGTATCAGAGCACACACTGACTGTAGGACACGACCACTAAGCTAAAGCCCTAGATCACTACTCTCTTCTCATTTCTGACTCCTCATCTTTTCTACTCTTCTAGGATGACGGAAGCGAGGATAAAGTTCACGCAGCCGGATGAAGATACACCCTTTGGACGACACCTGAAGGAAGTCACTAAGTACCTGAACATCGGAATACAAAGCTTCACTGGGACCTACAACGCCACTTTACCCAAAGAGGAGCGTTGGAAGATTCAAGCTCAAGTTCCAGGAAGAACGTTCGCGCCAGTCACAGAGCCCATAGAATGTACTTTTAATGCACCAACCTGGAGTCTGGGAAAGAGCATGGCAGCTCACATCACCATGGGACGCATTGGAGAAGTCTACCAAGATGACCTCAAGGATACTATCTACTAGATTTGTGGGCGCCGAGATGAACAATGGGAGATAGTTAGCACCAAGAAGGATAGATCCATTGCAGCCTTCATCCATGAGTTAAACCAGCACATTCGACGCCAAGAGAACCAGGTGTGCGCAGACATGATGGAGTTGAAGAAAGCAAAGGCTAGAATTATCGAGCTAGAAGGAGAACTGAAGGACACTCGCAAGGATTACATGGAGGAGATCGTCGCTCTAGTGAGACAAAACAGCGACCTTAAGGAGAAGATTGAAGAACTCATGGGGAATTCAGCACCCGGAGGAGAAGATGACAATTGCACTTGTCCAGACAACTACATCATCATCGACGACACCGATTCTGATCCTAGTGATGATGGCTTCGAAGACGAAGCCGGAGCAGATATCATGGAGTCTTCATCGGAGCAGTTTTTCTACTAGACCATCATAACAGTAGTAGTGTTCCACCATGTACATAGCATAGTCCAAGAACTTTTACGATAGTTCTAGACCGATTGTATGCCTTGTTTGATTGAATGAAGTGATTTTGTGTGCATTTGCCTCATGTGCATTTGGGTAGTGTTTTCTCTTTAGACCTCATTCTATTCTTAATTCTCATCTTTTCTAAACCCTCAGATGCCTCCGAGACGTGACAATGGATTTGCTTTCCCACCGGAGCTCACTCAATTGATCCAGCAGCAGAATGCTTTGATGTAGTTGCTAGTCCAAAACCAGAACCAGGGGAACAACAACAACAACAACAACCCACCATCGCCACCACCTGTTGATCACTTAACCCGTTTTCTTAGGCTGAATCTGCCGGTGTTCTCCAGTAGCACCGAGCCGATAGTGGCAGATGATTGGCTCCATAAGACAGGGAGGGAGTTGACCACTGTAGGATGTACAGATGGGGAAAAGGTGAAATTTGCCGCACATCAGCTTGAAGGACCCGCAGCCGCATGGTGGGAGAATTTCACAGCCACTTACCTGTGGATCTTGTCACATGGGATCGAGCCAAGACAAGCTTTCCGTCTTGCCCATGTTTGGCAGGAGCTATGGCCATGAAGAAGTGTGAGTTTCGCAACCTGCGCCAAGGAGGACGGACAGTTGGCCAGTATGTGGATGACTTTAGTAAGCTAGCACGTTATGCCCCAGATGACGTTGCTACGGATGCAACTAAGCAGGAGAAGTTTCTGGAAGGACTGAATGACGAGCTGAGCATGCAGTTGATGGTAGCAAGCTTCAACAACTACCATGAGTTGGTAGATCGTGCTCTTATGATTGAAGGGAAGCAGCAGCGAATTGAAAACCGCAAGAGGAAGTATGGACAGGGGAAGTACAATTCTGGAGCTCAGCAGAAACCCTGTCTTACCCCTAAACCGGGAGTTCATTTTTAGCATACCCATGGAGGAGGTAGCTCGCACAACCATAATGGCCCCAAGAATGGTAATGGGAATGGAGGAAGCGACGGCCAGAACCGTACCACCCCATCAACCCCAGCCAAGAGAGACCTAAGCCAAGTCATCTGTTTTACGTGTCAGAAGACCGGACATTATGCCAATGAATGTCCTGAAGGCCAGAATGGCAATGGAAGCTTTGGGAAGAATCTGAACCCTTTCAACAGGGGACAGGTGAACCACGTTAACGTGGAGGAGGTTGAAGCTCAACCTGATGCAGTAATAGGTAAGTTTTTGGTTAAGTCATTTACTGCACTCGTTCTTTTTGATACTGGTGCATCGCATTCATACATCTCAAGGGGATTTGTGGATAAGTATAACCTACCAACCCTAGCCCTTAGGTCACCATGTTAGTAACCTCGCCTGGAGCAGAGTATATGGCTAGTCGATGGTGTGATCGATTACCATTAAGGATTGGTAACTATGTGTTTCCCTCGGACCTAATAGTATTGGAATCTCAAGGATTGGATGTGATATTAGGCTTGGATTGGTTATCAAAGTATGAAGGGAACACTGAATGCGCTAGTAAGACAATCTTGCTTACAACGCCAGAAGGAAGAAGGATCAAGTATGTATCACGGCATGTGCCGAAAAGGACTCAAGTAAATTCCTTATCATGAGTTGTGCAGGAGGCCAGTAGTAAAGGATTTTCCGGATGTATTTCAAGATGAGTTGCCAGGCATGCCACCGGATAGAGACATCGAGTTTTTGATTGAGCTTTTGCCAGGCACAGGACCAATATCTAAGAGACCATACATGATGCCCGCAAAAGATTTGGAGGAGATTAAGAAGCAGATTAAGGAGTTATTGGATAAAGGGTATATTCGCCCAAGTTCTTCGCCTTGGGGATCGCCAGTACTTCTAGTGGAGAAGAAGGATGGAACATTAAGGATGGTTGTTGATTATCGTGGATTGAACGAAGTAACAATCAAGAACAAGTACCCACTACCGATGATCAATGATCTGTTTGATCGATTGCAAGGCGCTAAAGTGTTTTCCAAGATCGATTTGTGATCAAGGTACCATCAGTTGAAGATTCGAGAGCAGGACATACCTAAGACGACTTTTACCACCAGGTATGGGCTGTATGAGTATACCGTTATGTCATTTGGTCTGACTAACGCACCTGCCTATTTTATGAACATGATGAACAAAGTGTTTATGGAGTTTTTGGATAAGTTCGCCGTGGTGTTCATTGATGATATTCTGGTTTACTCGAAGAATGAAGAGGAGCATAAAGAACATTTGCGATTGGTACTTGAGAAGCTCAGAGAACATTAGTTGTATGCCAAGTTCAGCAAATGTGAGTTTTGGTAGAAGGAAGTGGGATTCCTCGGACATGTTATATCCGGAGAAGGAATAGCAGTTGATCCCACAAAGGTTATCACTGTAACCAATTGGGAAGCACCAACAACAGTTGGAGAGATCCGAAGTTTCCTTGGACTCGCAGGATACTACCGGAGATTTATCGAGAACTTCTCAAGGATTGCAAAGCCTATGACGGAGTTGTTGAAGAAGGATACCAAGTTCATATGGAATGAGGAGTGTGAGGCTAGTTTCCAGGAGTTGAAGAAACCTTTGGTTACCTCACCAGTGTTGATTCTGCCAGATGAGAACAAGGACTATGAGGTGTATTGCGACGCTTCACGTCGAGGACTTGGAGCCGTGCTTATGCAAGAGGAAAGAGTTGTTTCGTATGCTTCACAACAACTGAAACCTCACGAATTGAATTATGCCATGCATGATTTGGAGTTAGCAGCCGTAGTGCATGCATTGAAAACATGGAGACATTTCCTCATTGGAAACCATTGTGAGGTGTACACGGATCACAAGAGTTTGAAGTACATTTTCACTCAGAAGGAGTTAAACCTCAGACAAAGGAGATGGTTGGAACTCATCAAGGATTATGATATGAGATTGCATTATCATCCCGGAAAGGCTAATGTAGTAGCTGACGCATTGAGCCGTAAGAGCCATGTCAATACACTAATGACGAGAGAGTTGCCAAAGGAGTTAGCCGAGGATCTTCGTGAGGTGTGTTTGGAGATAGTTCCGAGAGGCTATGTAGCAGCATTGGAGATTCAGTCGACTTTGATGGATAAAATCAGAGAAGCTCAGAAGACTGACAAGGAGATTGCCTCTATAAAGGAGAAAATGAGCAAAGGAAAGGCTAAGGGATTTCGTGAGGATGAACACGATACCCTATGGTTTGAGGACCGAGTTTATGTGCCAAATGACCCAGAGATCAGGAAGTTAATTCTGCAAGAGGCCCATGATTCACCATATTCGATTCACCCAGGAAATACCAAGATGTATTTGGATTTGAAGGATACTTTCTGGTGGACCGGAATGAAGAAAGATATTGCGGAGTATGTAGCAGTTTGTGATGTATGCCAGAGAGTAAAGGCAGAGCATCGAAGCCAGCCAGGATTGTTACAGCCATTGCCGATACCCGAATGGAAGTGGGATAAGTTAGGCATGGATTTTATCACGGGATTACCCAGGACTCGTTCAGGCTATGACTCAATTTGGGTTGTAGTTGATCGATTGAGGAAGGTAGCTCATTTCATCCCTGTAAAGACCACTTACACCAGTGCTAAGTTGGCGAAGATATACATGACCAGAATCGTATGCTTGCATGGAGTTTCGAGGAGCATCGTATCAGATAGAGGAACCCAGTTTACCTCAAAGTTCTGGAATCAGTTGCACGAAACTTTGGGTACCAGGCTAGAGTTCAGCACAACTTTTCATCCACAAACAGATGGACAGACCGAGAGAGTCAATCAGATTTTGGACAATATGCTAAGAGCCTGTGCGCTAGATTATGGATCAAGTTGGGATGACAACTTGCCATATGCAGAGTTCTCTTACAACAATAGCTATCAATCCAGTTTGAAGATGGCCCCTTTCGAAGCCTTGTACGGAAGGAGGTGTAGGACACCGTTGTCGTGGGACGAAGTTGGATACCGCCAGTTGTTTGGACCGGATTTGATTAAAGAGTCTGAACGGAAGGTGAAGTTGATTCGTGATAGGCTCAAGGTAGCCCAGTCCAGGCAGAAGAGCTACGCAGATTCTAAACACAAGGAGACAGTTTACGAAGTCAGAGACCGAGTTTATCTTCGATTATCTCCACTTCGGGGAATTAAGCGTTTTGGTGTTAAGGGAAAGTTAGCGCCACGTTTTGTAGGACCATACCGAGTTGTGGAACGTATGTGAGAAGTGGCCTACAAGTTGGAATTGCCCAAAGGATTGTCAGGAGTTCATGATGTGTTCCATGTTTCTCAGCTGAAGAAGTGCCACACGGAGATGGCTGATATACCGCTGAGGGATACCGTGCCGTTGGAGGCAATTCAGTTGGATAACGATTTAACCTATGAGGAGAAACCATTTAAGATTCTTGAGTTCGCCAGCCGAGTCACCCGCAGCAATGTTATCAAGTTTTGCAAAGTTCAGTGGAGCCACCACACAGAGGTTGAAGCCACCTGGGAGCGAGAGGAAGATTAGCTGAAAGACCACCCTCACCTATTTTCTAGCCAAACCGAATCTCGAGGGCGAGATTCATCTTAAGGGGGGTAGGTTTGTAACATCCCAAATTTTCAATTTGGAATGTTATACACTAGATCATCATTGCATATCATATTTTGTTTGCTTTTGGTTTTGATCCTAGAAATTCTACGCAAGGACCCACGGAGAGAGTTGGCGATTTCGTTATTTTCATATTTGAGTTTTCTCAAAATTTGAGAATAGGATCATTTGATTTTAATTATTTTATCTTCCGTTATTTCTATTACAAAAAACAATGAGAGAGGGAATAAAATGACTTTCCCAGAATAAAGAAATATTGAGGATTTAATAATAATATCAAATAAGATTTTATTTTGGAGTTTTTCGCTATTTTATTAGAATTTAGGAAAAATATGCGTTTTTCAAAATTGCATTTAGGCCCCAAATAAATGTTCACTTTGTCCGGCATGATTTTAGAAGTCGGGGAAAATTTATTTTGGGATTTTTGGAGTCCGTTTAGTATTTCTTTTGTTAGTTTTTCTGCGCGGAATTAAATTTTTGTTTTAAAAAGGTCCGAGCCGACCTTGGGCCGTAATCGACCAGGACTCCGCCTGACCGGGGCTTTATAAGCCGCCGCCCGGGGCCCCGAGCCAGCCCACCAGCCTGCAGCCACCTGCGCCCCAAACCCTAGCCTTGCCCCGCCTCGTTCGCCGCTGCCGCCGCCGCTCGCGTCGCCGCCTCGCCATTGCCAGCCGCCATCACGTCGCCGCCCGCCCGCCGCCGCTGCCGTGCCGCTACCCGCTGCACCGCCGCCGCCCGCCCTTCTTCGCCGAACCGCCCGCCGCCTCGCGGACCCGCCGCCCGAGGTAGTAGCCGTCGGGCGTGGTTTTCCTCAAAACCGCCGGTTTTTTATTTAACCGCGGTTTTTTTTAAGTTTCATTTTTATAGATCGGTTTTTTTCCGGTTTATTTATTTAGTAAGCGTTTGCTCGTTCGTTCGTTTTAACGAACGCGTTCATCGTTTAGATCCAGATAACGAATGTTTGTTCGTTAATCTGTTCGTCGTTTTTCTTTTTCTTGGATTTTCCGCGATTATTTCTGATCGCGATTTCTGATCCGATTTTCGTTTTAGTATGACTTTTCGCTCGTTTATCGAAATCAGGCGATTCAAGCGCCTGGAGTTTCGTCTCGAAACCCTCTTTCCATTTAACCAATTTAAACAAGTTTTTGCTTCTGTAAAATTTGACTTAAGTCCAGATTAGTATGTAGCGACCCGACCTCAGATGGTCAAGTCTACGTATTCGTGTCATCCACGGATCGGTAATCTTGACACACAATTACTCGAAGGATTTATAACAGAGTAGCAATCACACACTTATTACATCGAATGTCTCAAAAGAGAACTTATTAGAATAATATGGCTTAAGGCCATCTAATGCGATAACAATGGAAGGCTTGGAAGATAAAGTGAGTCCATCAACTCCAACGACATAAGCGAGCTGCACGGCAACGACCTACAATCCTTAATCCTCGTCCTAAAAAGTCTGCAACATAATACTTTGCAGCCCGAGAACAGGTCAACACATGGAATATGCTTTGCAAGGTAACACATAGAGTAATGAAAGAATAAGCTATACTACATGCATATATGGTGGTGGAAAAGCTCTAGGTTACAGCTTTTGCGAAAAGCCAATTTTTCCCTACATCAAAGGAATAAATTTTACTTTAACTATCATGGTGGTTGAAACATCATTGAGAAGGTATAACCCCAACTCAATCCCAATTAAAGTGATTAACAACCCATCAATATTAATTTAGAGTGATGAGATACATGTGAATACTCAAGTACTAGATACTCAGAATTTGTCCATAACCGGGGACACGGCTAACCATGATTAGTTTGTACACTCTGCAGAGGTTTGTGCACTTTTCCCCACAAGACTCGATCGCCTCCGTTGGTTTCTCGCACTTTGCATGGTGTCCGAGAGACGGATGACCGAGACACGATCTTTGTAAACATTAACTCTCTACTCCTGGATAGATCATACCAAACCTATAAAACCCACTACCTGCTGATCTACCTCTTCGAGAGCTTCACGTAACTTACTCAGCTATGCTAGAGCCCATAATAGCTTGTGGCTGCACACGGAAGTTTCTAGCATGAATAATCTCAGCTCCCTTTGAGCCTGGGTGGCGGTCCATAGGAAGATCACACGGGTACCCCGGGATTTCCAAAAAAATAGACAACACTGGGTTCCCCAGGTGCCTCAATCCACCCAGATGTGTATTTAAGTTGCCACCTTAAAGTAAACCATTAATTAACAATCTCACATCTATCGTGAATATCTCTCAAACCCAAACCACGTCTACGAGCATAGCATGGCAATATAAGCATAACGTAGAAGTAACTCCCAAGGGTTTGATAGTAACAGGGCACTAGGTTCCTACCTCATCATCTACTTCCCAACCCACAATTTAATGCCATCCTAATCATGAAATGTTTGGGGGTTGAGCTAATGCATAAAAACTGGGTATGAAAAGATATGATCAAGTGTTACTTGCCTTGCTGACGATCCGTGAATCCTAGAGACTCGTAGTAACACGCTTCGCACTTCGGGAATTCTATCGCAAGCAAACAATACATACATAAGCAACAAACAAAGATGCACAAACGAAACTTCAACTGAAAGAGGTTGACCGGAGAGTTCAACTTAAGAACTCCGGTTTGCAAAAAGAATCAAACCAAACGGAACAACGAAACTCAAACGGCGAGAAAAACATGGTCCGTTTACTAATCTGAACTGGAGTCAAATTTTACAAAGATAAAAACTGGTTTAAGTTGATTATTCGGAAAGAGGGTTTCGAGATGAAACTCCAGGTGCTTGAATCGCCTGATTCCGATAAATGAGCGAAAAGATAAACAGGTTTGAAAATTGGATCAGAAATCACGATCAAAATAACCGCGGAATAAATCTGATAAAAGAAAAGCGACGAACTGCTAAACGAACGAACATTCGTTAACAGAAACTAAACAGTGAACGCGTTCGTTAGAACGAACGGACGAACGGACGTTCGCTAAGTAAATAAACCGACGAAATAAACCGATCTATATAAAAAATGATCTAGGGTTTTATAAAAAAAACCGAAGGGTTTTCTTTAAAAAAAACCGGCGGCGGGGTCGGGTACCTCCGTGGCGAGGCCGTCGCGGGCGGGCGGCTCAGCGGGTTCCGGTGGGGCGGCGAGGCAGGGCGCGGCGGTTCGGCGAGAGGGGCGGCGATGGCGCTGGGCGGCGGCGGCGGATCGGGAACTCGGGCGGCTCGGGGCTCCGGTCTCCGGCGGAGTTCGGCGCGGCGGCGGCAGGTGGTGGCGGGGTGGTGGTGTGGCGGGCGGCGGCATTTATAGGATCAGGCGGCTCGGCTTGGGAAGGGGCGCCGGGGTGGAGTCCGGCTCGGACTCGCCCTCGGCGTCCGTGCCTCACTGCCGGCAGGCTGGGAAGCGCGGCGCCGAGCGGGCTTGGGCTGGCTCAGTGGGCCTTTGGCCCGGTCGCAAGGGTCCATTTTAAAAAAAATTATTCCATGAAAATAATAAAAAATCCTAGAAAAATAAATAAAAATCTAAAAATTCCAAAACAAGTTTTCTCCGTCTAAATAAAATATTTAGAACTAGATGAACTTTTCTTGGCCCCTAAAATGCAACTTTTAAAGTGCGCACATTTTTCTAGGGCAATTAAAATTCCAAATAAAATCAAATAAAAACCAAATAATGATTTTAACATTTTTTTCCTTCGATATTTCAATTATTTTGGAGAAGTCATATTATCTCCCCTCATTTATTTATTTAAAATGAAATATTTTTCCGGAGAGAAAAATAATTAAAATCCAATATCCTCGTCTTCATTATTTGATAAAATCAAATATGAAAATTGAAAAATCCCCAACTCTCTCCGAGGGTCCTTGAGTTGCTTAGGATTTTCGAGGATGGCAAACAAGAATGCAAATAAAATATGATATGCATGGATAACCTATGTATAACATGCCAAATTGAAAATTTGGGATGTTACATAGTAAAACGAAGTTTTTTTCTTTCGCCGTTTGACTTTCGTTGCTTCGTTTGATTTGATTCTTTTTGAAAAACCGGAGTTCTTAAGTTGAACTTTCTGTTTAGATCTCTTATTTGAGTTTTACCTGTGCATTAGATGAGTACTTATTGTATGCTTGTTTGTTTGTTTGCGATAGAGTACCCGGAGTCGCGCCTTTGTTACTTCGAATCTCTAGGTTTCGCGGATCATCAGCAAGGCAAGTAACACTTTGATCATACCTTTCTACTGCCCAGTTTTTATTGCATTAGATCAATCCTCAAACATTGCACGATTAGGATCTAATTAAATTGTGGGATGGGAAGTAGATGAGGTAGTACCTATTACCCGTTTTACTTTTAAACCTTTGGGAGTTACTTCTACGTTTGCTTCTTATGCCATGCTATGCTAGTAGACGTGGATTGGGTGAGTGATATCCATGACAGATGTGAGATTTGTTAATAAATGGTTTATCTAAGGTGGCAACTTAAACACACATCTGGGTGGATTGAGTTACCTGGGTATTCCAGGATTGCCTGTTTCTTTTGGACCGCCACCCAGGCTCAAAGGGATCATGAGACTATTCATACTAGAAACTTCCGTGTGCAGCCACAAGCTACTATGGGCTCTATCATAGTTGACTAAGTCGTGGGAACTCTTATAGTGGTAGACTAGCTGATGTAGGGGATGTAGGTTGGTACGGTCTACCCGATCGTAAGGTGCTAGCGCTTCTGAAAGACTATGTCTCGGTCATCCGTTTCTCAAACACCATGTAGTGTGAGAAATCCAACGGAGGAGATCGAGTCTTGTGGGGAAAAGTGCGCAAACCTCTGCAGAGTGTACAAACTAATCATGGTTAGCCGTGTCCCCGGTTATGGACGTTTTGAGAATCTAGTACTTGGATTATCATGTGAATCTCATCATGTTACTTTAATTAATTTTGTTGGGTTTTAATGATGATGCTTAATTGGGATTGAGGATGCTGTCAACCATTCTCAATGTTTAACAACCACCATGATAGTTAAATAAAATTTATTCCTTTGTAGTAGGGAAAAATTGGCTTTACACAAAACTGTAACCATAGAGCTTTCCACCAGCCATATATGCATGTAGTATAGCTTATTCTTTCTTTACTCTCTATGTGTTACATTGCCAGCATATTCCATGTGCTGACCCATTTTCGGGCTGCAACGTTTCATGTTGCAAACTTTTCAGACGACGGGTAAGGTGCCTTTAGGTCGTGGTTCTATACTCAGTGATGCCGTTGGAGTTGATGGACTCGCTTATCTTCCAAGCCTTCCGCTGTTATCGTTATTAGATGGCCTTAAGCCATTTTTATTGTAATAAGTTCTCTCTTGAGACATTCGATGTAATAAGTGTGTGATTGCTACTCTGTTATAAATCCTTCAAGTACTGTGTGGTGTCAGCATTACTGATCCAGGGATGACACCTGAGCACAGAGATCAAACTGTTTGAGGTCTGGTTGCTACAACTCTATGATAGTATATATGCACTATGAAGGTACGTACGTAGTATCATACACTAGTATGATATGCATGATACTATATATATAGTACTATATGATACTCCCTATATAAGGCTGGCCATAGTGGTGGTATCATAGCCGACGATGTCATGCACTCGGAAATAGCAAGTATATATGCTGATGTGGCAAAAATTAAATATATATAGAGGGTTAGAGTAACATATAGTAGGTAGATACCGTATCATGTTAAATGCGATGCTAATTTGTGTCATGCATGGCAATATATATATATATATATATATATATATATATATATATATATATATATATATATATATATATATATATATATATATATATATATGATATACTATACTCTATGTATTATACTATGCGCTATAATTAATTAAAGGTAGTATCATATGTACTGTATATTCATGATACTAGTATATGACACTCTCCACTATACTCATGATTTCTTACCGTGGACAAAAATTGGAGGCGAAACGATGAACTCATGCTAGGTAATGTAAATGTTTTCAAAGAGCACACGGTTCACTCACGAAAGCCATGTGTCCACTAAACCGTGGCCGATGCACCCCCCATGCCTCTGCTACGCGCGCGATCTGAGTCGTGCGTTCTGATTGGCCAGAACCCAAACCCCACGGATCGTACGTCTGCACCGTTGGATTCTCCTTGATCGAACGGCGATCCTCATCCCTTTCCAAACCACATGTACATGTTTTCAAATAGCACCTCCCAAAAAATGTTTTCAAATAGCACACAGTTCACACACAAAAGCCGTGTGCCTACGTGCCTATCAAACCGTGGCCGATGCCCCCTCGCCGCGCGTACGATCTGAGTCGTGCATTCTGATTGGCCAGAACCCAAACCCCACGGATCGTACATCGGCACCGTTGGATGCTCCCAGATTGAACGGCAATCGTCATCCCTTTCGACAGGAAATGCAGTCCGGCTAGGAATTGATTTATATGCAAACATGCACGGTAAATGCCAAAAAAATGTCTTACATATAGCACACGAGACCTGAAATGCGCCAGCAAATCAAACCCGTGGTAAAATTGTGATTGGTTTACGTGCGAAAAATTTAGATGAGAAACGATGAACTCACGTCTTCATTTCAAAATTAGTACGTCTTCATTTCAAATGAAATTATTCTATTTGTGCACATGAGCGCTTAGAGGCAACCGTTTGCATAGGCCTTTCCGCGTGCACGGCGACCAGGGATATTTTTCACCCTTTTCACCTAGGCCGCCAACACCTCCCCACCGTCCGCCCGCGTTTCACTCAACTAGTCCACCCAATATCCTTCGCCAGCTCCTCCCTCCCCCAGATCCACAACAGAACCCTCTTCGGCGCCGCCGTGCTCACCCGGGCCGTGTGCTCGCTCTTCGGCGTCAAGCCTACCTCCATTGCCATTCCCAACATGCGGAGGCCCGCGCCTCGCCGTCTTCGTTTGCTCGCCAGCCACCCTCGAGCATATAGATGCAGTAACCCTCGCCTCTCCTGTGGTCCGGCCGGGTTTGCATTAAGAAGCCTGTTAGTTACTGCTCTCCATCGCGGTGAGGCATATTTCCTTGCAATCCCTCTTCCAATTTCATTCCATATGTTCCCAAATTGGCTATAAAATAATGGAGAGTGTATATATGTTCATTATCTACCTTCCTTACTACATATAAGCTGTATTTTCCAATAAGTTACTGCCTATTTACAGATCGCGGGCGCCCGAGTCACACAAACTTAACAAATTAGCCGTACATTTTCTAAATTATTGCATGGCATGTTTAGAAAGCTTGATACCAAGTTGTTAGTTTTATGCTTATCCTCCTTTCCTGAGTTTTGCTTGTGTTCTCGGTAGATGCCGAGTAGAAGCGACAACACTCATTCAGGCCATGTATCTTCATCTGATTCGGACAACCCTAGGTCTTCAGCAGATTGTGAGGGATCAAGTAGTCTTGAACGGGATAGAGCTGCCGAAATTACCCTTCCGGTCAGGACATAGAGGAATGCTCCAAGGAAGGCCACACACCAGCCTAAAGGTGTATATGAAGTAACCGAGATTGATTTAAAGTCCTAGGCTCCAACTAAACTAGAAAAAGCACGCATGAGGTTCAGGAGTGTGTGTGGATTTGTTGGCAGGGCAAGGCTCAACATTAATCGCTGGGGTTTTGGAAGGTTGACACAGAAACACGGCGAAGGATAGTCCGGGAGATCATGGATCACTTCAATGTTCCAGAGCAATGGAGAATGCAGGTGAAACAAGCTGCACTGAAGAAGGCTAGGGATGCTTGGAGAAACTGGAAGCACGTGTTGTACAAGAAGTACTTGAGTGAAGGCAAGGACCCAATCCCGTGATACCCCAAATTACAAAAGGCGGTGGGCAGAATTCAAAGGGTCCGCAACTCGAGTTTGCTCTGAAGAGTTCCAAGCAATCGAACTTCGAAGAAGAACATACACCCCACCGTATAGGTGTGGCAGGATACTATGGCATGAAACTGATATGGGAACAGGAGGACAAAGAAGCAGTAGCGGCGGGTGGGAGTCCGGCCTTTAGTGAAATCAAGGGCGAACGCGCCAGAGACTACTTGCGGGCACGTGCAAAGAGGCGTGATGACGGAACTTATTACTTTGAAAACGCACGTGATGCCAAACTGTATGAACTGATGGTAGAGGATTCCAAGATCCCTAGAAGGTTCTACAGGAACTCAGAGCCATGTGACATTCTGTCCATTGCTCTGGACACAAAAGAGACCCTTGGCCGTGCAAGGGGTATAGGTGTTAATGTCCCGCACAAGAGGGATTTCACACTCAGCAAAGAAGAGAGGCTCAGCATGAAAAAAGCAAGGAGTGAAATGAAGTAGAATGCATTGTTTGAAAAGTTGAAGGAGATTTATCGGGATGTTCGAAAGGATATTGAGGAGTCAATGATGATGATGCAGAAGACTCTAACACTAACAGATAGCCAGTAGATGGGAGGGGAGGCGGGCATGGATGATCCTGCTTATTGTACGACAACACTGCACAAGAGTAGCTATGCATCAGCTGACCCCAGCGACACTGAGACTGTAGCTGCTCGCGATGATGCTATATCTGATCTATCTGGAATGAGAGACAGACTGAAGGGCATGCTTACACATTATGAAGGTACATTAAAATGTGCAACAACCTCGGTTTGCCCACCCTTCTTGGAAGATGGCCTCTTCTTGGATAATGTGCCATTGAAGCCGGGCTGTGTGAAGTGCTACATGACTGAAGTAAAGCCTGGATTCAATGAATTTGCCCTAAAGAATGCCCTATGAGACTTCGATGAGCAAAGGAACTTGGGAGAAACACTGTTACATCACATCCCGTGGCCACAGAAGGAAATAGAGTTCATCGATGAGATTCCTGAAGCCCCGCCAAGAGCAACCACTGTTGCCCCTCAACCAGTGACGCTCTCCTTGCCAGAGCAGCTCTCGCGGGCTGATGCATCAACCTATGATCAGCCGGACCGAGTTTGTGGCGTACAGGCCATGCCATCCTCCGCCCCAAAGCAGCCAGTGGCAAGGCCTACAACTGCTGATGACGCACCACCGGTTCAGATGCCGGCCGCTGAAGCAGCGGGGGAGACCAAGTTGCAGCACATGCTCAGCAGACCAACCTGGTGGAACAGACTGCTAAGTAGTCTGATGCTTCGGAACCACCCGCTAAGCAGTCTGTAGGTCCAGAACCGACTGCTCATCAGTCCGTCAATCCGCAGGCGCATGATCAACATACCAATGCGTCAGCACTTCCTGCTCAGCAAACCAACACTTTGGCACGGCCTCCTCAGCACACCGACAAGTTGGCACCACCTGCGCAGAAACCCGACATAGCTTGAACGCATGGTTAGCAGTCCGATGCCTCTGCTCCTACAACCCCGCAGTCCGTCACTGCAGCACAGCCAGCTCAGCGCTCCGGCATAGATAAACAGTCTGCTAAGAAGTCCGTCCAAGCTTCACCGTCTGCTCGGCAGTCTATTGTGCAGGCAACCAGACGTTCTGCCAGAAATGCTTCAAGTACCAAGAACGAAGTGGCAAAAAAGGCTACACCCACGACCACGAGGAAGCGCAGCGGGAAAGTGAAGAGGAAAGAGAACGATTGCCTCTTACTTAAAGCACTCATCGCCCAGAACCAAATTAACAACAGCTTGTTCGAATTTGGGAGTAATATTATTTCTGATGCCATGGATGATGAAGAAGTAAAATTGTTGCTTGCTAAAAGAAAAGTAGACGTGCTTGAAGCACACAATTACGTCCATGGTCAGCCATTTCTTGTTGGCGAATACTTTGATGAGTGCAGCTCCAGTTGCCGCGAGTTACATGAATATTGCATGGATCAAATGTTAGAAGGTCATCACCATTTGCTAGTCCACTACAACAAAGATAATTTCCGACACGATGTTGGTTCCATCATTGTGAGTTTCGAGGACTTACATCTCTTCTTCAACTTCAACGTGCTCGATGCCACTCTTGTTAGATGCGTGATTTTGTAAGTACTTAAAAACTCTGATTAACTTCTCCATACAAGGCTGTAAATGATAAAAAACTAACTGCATTTTATTCCTCTCAGGGGATTGAAGCACACAGAAGACAAAGTGAGAGTGTGTACTTAATAGATCGTGCATTAGCAAATGGCACAACATTACATGAAAATGACCGACAGGACTGGGCCGTTAACACAGTCGTTCGTATCTTCGAAAACACGTCCCATGCAGAATCATTTCTCTAGCCATATCATGAAGGGTAAGTCAAGTAAACAACCACGCATACACTGATTGTCTTTAAGATTTCGACATCATTCGTAAGTTCATGGCTTTCTTAATATGTAGCAATCACTGGATATTGGTATTCATTGTTCCAAACAAGAACACAGTTTACTACATCAATTCTCTCAGAGAGTCAACAAATGCTCAGGATCTAACGCATCTTCAGCAATTCTTGGATAGGTATTGAATTCTATGATGTTGAAATTAATTTGCATTCATATCTGGTTCAATAATTGATGTTGTCAAAAATCATCATCATTTGCAGTGTGCTCGCATTGTGGGAAACTAAAACAGTGAACCTGTTCAAGAGGAAACTACCTCTGCAACACGAGATCGTTTCTCCGGTAACACACCGAAATCCATTATTTTAGGAAAATTTATCCAACAGTCTGCAAATACCTTTCCTTACGCTAGTTAAATGTTCAAGCTTCTAAATAAACCTCTTTCTATTTGTCCAAAAAAATACATCTAACACCGGTTAGGTTGTTCCTAACAGGACAAATACATGACTAATTTTGTACAAAAAATTTCAGTGTCCTCAGCAAGAAGCAGGGACCAACCTTTGTGGACACTATGTTTGCAGACACATGATCTCCGTCTGCAAATCTACTGATAGTTGTGATGATCCTCGCGAATTAGTGCCAGTAAGTCTATCTCAATTAATATCTTCTACTCCACTCATATGGCACATTCTAATCTTAAAAATACTGCATCTCATCTTAAAACTGAGGACCCTTGAACCGTGATACGTCCATTTTGCATCATGCTTTTATATCGATATTTATTGCATTTTGGGTTGTTATTACACATTATGTCACAATACTTATGCCTATTCTCTCTTATTTTACAAGGTTTACATAAGGAGGGAGAATGCCGGCGGTTGGAATTCAGGGTGGAAAAGGAGCAAATATTAGAGACCTATTCGCACAACTCAAAAGTCCTGAAACTCCACGGAAGTTGTTTTTGGAAATAATAAAAAATCTTGGCGGAAGAAATACGGAGGGGCCCACACCACAGCCACGAGGGTGGGGCGCGCCCCCCTCGTGGGCCCCTGGTGGCCCTCCGGTGCCCATCTTCGCTATATGAAGTCTTTCGACGAAGAAAAATCAAGCAAGCTTTGGGACGAGACTCCGCCCACGAGGCGGAACCTTGGCGGAACCAATCTAGGGCTCGTGGAGCTTTCTCTGGGGACACTTCCCTCCGGGGGAAATCATCGCCATCATCATCACCAACACTCCTCTCATCGGAAGGGGGCCAATCTCCATCAACATCTTCACCAGCACCATCTCCTCTCAAACCCTAGTTCATCTCTTGTATCCATTCTTGTCTCTATGTCTGGGATTGGTACATGTAGGTTGCTAGTAGTGTTGATTACTCCTTGTAGTTGATGCTAGTTGGTTTATTTGGTGGAAGATCATATGTTCAGATCCTGTATGCATATTAATACCCCTCTGATTAGGAACATGAAAATGCTTTGTGAGTAGTTACGTTTGTTCCTGAGGACATGGGAGAAGTCTTTCTATTAGTAGTCATGTGAATTTGGTATTCGTTCGATATTTTGATGAGATGTATGTTGTCTCTCCTCTAGTGGTGTTATGTGAACATCGACTACATGACACTTCACCATTGTTTGGGCCTAGAGGAAGACATTGGGAATTAATAAGTAGATGCTGGGTTGCTAGAGTGACAGAAGCTTAAACCCTAGTTTATGCGTTGCTTCGTAAGGGGCTGATTTGGATCCATATGTTTCATGCTATGGTTAGGTTTACCTTAATACTTCTTTTGTAGTTGCCGATGCTTGCAATAGGGGTTACTCATAGGTGGGATGCTTGCCCAAGTAAGGACAACACCCAAGCACCGGTCCACCCACATATCAAATTATCAAAGTACCGAACGTGAATCATATTAACGTGATGAAAACTAGCTTGACGATAATTCCCACGTGTCCTCGGGAGCGCTTTTCTTTATATAAGAGTTTGTCCAGGCTTGTCCTTTTCTACAAAAAGGATTGGGCCACCTTGCTGCACTTTATTTACTTTTGTTACTTGTTGCTCGTTACAAATTATCTTATCACAAAACCATCTGTTACCTATAATTTCAGTGCTTGCAGAGAATACCTTGCTGAAAACCGCTTATCATTTCCTTCTGCTCCTCGTTGGGTTCGACACTCTTACTTATCGAAAGGACTAGGATAGATCCCCTATACTTGTGGGTCATCAAGACTCTTTTCTGGCTCCATTGTCGGGGAGTGAAGCGCCTTTGGTAGGTGGAATTTGGTAAGGAAAATTTATATAGTGTGCTGAAATTTACTGTCACTTGTTATCATGGAAAGTAATCCTCTGAGGGGCTTGTTCGGGGTATCTTCACCATGACCAGTAGAGCAAAGAGTTGCTCCTCAACCTACTGAACCTATTGAAAATGAAAATGTCTACTTTGAAATTCCTTCGGGTATGTTAGAAAAACTGCTAGCTAATCCTTTTGCAGGAGATGGAACATTACATCCTGATGAGCACCTAATCTATGTGGATGAGGTTTGTGGATTATTTAAGCTTGCAGGTATGCCCGATGGTGTTATTAATAAGAAGGTATTCCCTTTATCTTTGAAGGGAGATGCATTGAGATGGTATAGGCTATGTGATGATATGGGATCATGGAACTACAAACGATTAAATTGGAATTTCAGCAGAAGTTTTATCCTATGCATCTTGTTCATCGTGATCGTAATTATATATATAATTTTTGACCTCATGAAGGAGAAAGCATCGCTCAAGCTTGGGGGAGGCTTAAAGCAATGTTATATTCATGCCCCAATCATGAGCTCTCAAGAGAAATGATTATTCAAAAAATTTATGCTCGGCTTTCTGATAACAATCGCACCATGCTCGATACTTCTTGTGCTGGCTCTTTTATGATGAAGACTATTGAATTCAAATGGGATTTATTGGAAAGAATTAAACGCAACTCTGAAGATTGGGACCTCGACGAAGGTAAGGAGTCAGGTATGACAACTAAGTTTGATTGTGTTAAATCTTTTATGGATACCGATGTTTTCCGTAAATTTAGCACTAAATCTGGACTTGACTCTAAGATAGTAGCTTCTTTCTGTGAATCTTTTGCTACTCATGTTGATCTCCCTAAGGAGAAGTGGTTTAAATATCATCCTCCCATAGAAGTAAAATTAGCTGCACCTATTAAAGTTGAAGAAAAGACTATCACTTATAATGATCCTATTGTTCCTACTTATTATGTTGAGAAACCACCTTTTCCTGTTAGGATAAAAGATCATGCTAAAGCTTCAACTGTGGTTTGTAAAAGCAATATTAGAACTTATAAACCTCCTGAGCAAGTTAAAGTTGAACCTAATATTTCTATTGTTAAAGATCTCTTGGCTGATAATATTGATGGGCATGTTATTTATTTCTGTGATGAAACTGCTAGAATTGCTAAACCTTGTGCTAAAGATAAACATAGACCTGTGGTAGGCATGCCTGTTATTTCTGTTAAAATAGGAGATCATTGTTATCATGGCTTATGTGACATGGGTGCTAGTGCTAGTGCAATACCTATTGACTTATACAAAGAAATTATGCATGATATTGCACCTACTGAGTTAGAAGAAATTGATGTTACAATTAAGCTTGCCAATAGAGATACTGTTTCACCCATGGGAATTGTAAGAGATGTTGAAATCTTGTGTCGGAAAACTAAATATCCTGCTGATTTTCTTATTCTTGGTTCCCCACAAGATAGCTTTTGTCCCATTATATTTGGTAGACCCTTCTTAAACACTGTTAAATGCTAAGATAGACTGCGAAAAGGATGTTGTTACCATTGGTCTTGGTGATATGTCTCATGAGTTTAACTTTTCTAAATTTCGTAGACAAAACCGTGAAGAGGAATTGCCTAGTAAGATGAAATTATTGGTCTTGCTTCTATTGTCGTACCTCCTGGTGATCCTTTAGAACAATATTTGCTAGACCATGAAAATGATATATTTGCGAGCCGCCGTCCGTGTATGCTCCTTATGCTTTTGATTTCAATCTTTGCAATCTTACGTGAGGCGCGCCACACTCCTGCTGGCGTAGCCCTTGAGTTCGGGCCGTCTTTGGCGGTGGCTCAGGCTTAAAGGCAAGTTCCAAGTGCTAACCATTGATTCTGTGGAAGGACTACCACAACATTCGCGCGGCCGCCTACAACTCCCATGTCAAGGAGCTGGCCAAGCGGACCGCCGAGCTAACGAACAACCGGAGTAAGCACTCCATTCTTCATTCTCGCAGGGGCGCGCCAGCGCACCCGCGGGGTGTAGCCCCCGAGATTCGGGCCGACTGCTGAGCAGTCGGGTCGGATCTTCCGACGACCTCTTTCTCTTTTTCTTTTGTTGAATCATTCAATCCTTGGCGAGCGATCAGCGCCTGCGGGGTGTAGCCCCTTGAGATTCGGGCCGATCACGAGCGATCGGGTCGGATGTTCAACAACTACTTCTTTCCTTGTTGATTTGCTGCCCCCTTCTCCACTACAAAAAAAGACACATCCGTGACATTTTGGGACGAATTTTTTTCCGTAATACATATGACACTTCTATGACGATAATTGTGACAAAACCCGGTATCATCATAGATGTGGTGGGCTCCTACTTCTATGACAAAAATCATGACGAGAAAATGGGCTTTTCGTCTGGCGGGCGGAGATGCAGCTGCATGACATTCTTTGGGCCGTCCATGGCGGAAAAACCCGTGGTAGAAGCGAGGAGGAAAATTTGGGAGTTCCGATTACGGTGGGAGGTCGGGGGCGAAGCGATCGCGTTTCTCGTACACGTATCTTGGCGTGTGTGCGGCGTTAGCTCTAATCGAACCCGAGCGAGCGTTGGGCTCTAATCAACCCGGCGATTGCATTGCGAGCTCGCGTTCTCGAACCCGGCGATCGATCGATGGCTGTTAATGAACCGGTCGGCGATTCGCCGCTACTTCGCTAATCAAGCCGATCGATTGGATGAGCAGTGGCGTTGCGGGGGTGGGGGTGGATGAGCGTGAGTGTCGGCTTTGCCTCGGATGAACAGGACCCATGGTGTGGAGGGCTGGATGAGCGATGAGCGGTGGAGGGTGCCCGTGGAGGGTGGTTGAATAGGACCCGTGGTGTGGAGGGCTGGATGAGCGTAGATGGTGGAGGGTGGTTGAGCGATGGCGGTGGAGTAGCGCGCGGTGGAGGCTGGATGAACAGGAGCCCGTGGAGGCTGGAGGAGGTCGACGGTGGAGATGAACAGTATCCCGTGGAGTCCCGTTTTGCGGTACGCCACACCCCTCCCGATGAACAGGACCCCCGTTTCGACCGTAGGAGCTCCGTTTCGTCCGTTTTGCGGTACGCCACACCCCTCCCTATCAACAGGACCCCCGTTTCGACCGTAGGAGGTCCGTTTCGTCCGTTTTGCGGTACGCCACATCCCTCTCGATCAACAAGACCCCCGTTTCGACCGTAGGAGGTCCGTTTGCTCCGTTTTGTAGTACGCCAGACCCCTCCCGATCAACACGACCACGCATTCCATTCCGACCCAGCCGGTTGGCTCCCACGCGTTCCGTTGCCTCCCGATGAACACGACACATTCCGTTGCCTCCCCATGAACACGACGCATTCCGTTGCCTCCCCATGAACACGACAACGATGCTGTTTCTCCGTTCCGACCCAGCCATGTACACGAGCCCTGGCCGTACGTATGCGCGAGTAGGCGTTCGAGACCCTGCCCGTATGTACACATACGTGGCCGTATTTTCTTTCTTGCACCCTGGCCGCTGTACATACGTGTACATGCTACGTGCGCGCCTCTACTATGACACGTACGCGCCTCTACTACGACACGTGCGCGCCTCTGATACGTCTCCGTCGTATCTACTTTTCCAAACACTTTTGCCCTTGTTTTGGACTCTAACTTGTATGATTTGAATGGAACTAACCCGTACTGACGTTGTTTTCAGCAGAATTGCCATGATGTTGTTTTATGTGCAGAAAACAAAAGTTCTCGGAATGACCTGAAACTCCAAGGAATATCTTACAATAAATAATAAAAAATCCTCGCCAAAGATGAAGACCAGGGGGCCCACACCCTGTCCACGAGGGTGGGGGGCGCCCCCCCTAGGGCGCGCCCCCTACCTCGTGGGCCCCCTGGACACCTTCCGACGCCAACTCCAACTATATATATTTGCTTTCGGGGAGAAAAAAATAGAGGAGAAGAAATCATTGCATTTTACGATACGGAGCCGCCGCCAAGCCCTAAAACCTCTCGGGCGGGCTGATCTGGAGTCCGTTCGGGGCTCCGGAGAGGGGGATTCGTCGTCGTCGTCGTCATCAACCATCCTCCATCACCAATTTCATGATGCTCACCGCCTTGTGTGAGTAATTCCATCGTAGGCTTGCTGGACGGTGATGGGTTGGATGAGATTTATCATGTAATCGAGTTAGTTTTGTTAGGGTTTGATCCCTAGTATCCACTATGTTCTGAGATTGATGTTGCTATGACTTTGCTATGCTTAATGCTTGTCACTAGGGCCCGAGTGCCATGATTTCAGATCTGAACCTATTATGCTTTCATGAATATATGTGAGTTCTTGATCCTATCTTGCAAGTCTATAGTCACCTACTATGTGTTATGATACGGCAACCCCGAAGTTACAATAATCGGGACCACTCCCGGTGATGACCCTAGTTTGAGGAGTTCATGTATTCACTATGTGCTAATGCTTTGTTCCGGTTCTCTATTAAAAGGAGGCCTTAATATCCCTTAGTTTCCAATAGGACCCCGCTTGTGACGCCCCGATTCAATCGTACACTAATCATGCACGCAAATGCGTATGATCAAGACCAGGGACTCACAGGAAGATATCACAACACAACTCTAAAACATAATTAAGTCATACAAGCATCATAATACAAGCCTGGGGCCTCGAGGGCTCGAATACAAGTGCTCGATCATAGACGAGTCAGCGGAAGCAACAATATCTGAGTCGTACATAAGTTAAACAAGTTTGCCTTAAGAAGGCTAGCACAAACCGGGATCAGATCGAAGAGGCGCAGGCCTCCTGCCTGATCCTCCTAAACTACTCCAGTCGTCGCCGCGGGCTGCACGTAGTAGTAGGCACCTCCGGGGTAGTAGTCGCCATCGATTGTGGCGTCGCTCCCAGGCTCCATCGTGCAGTTGCAGCAATCGGGTAAAGCAAGGGGAAAAAGGGGGAACAAGGCAACCGTGAGTACTCATCCAAAGTACTCGTAAGCAAGGAGCTACACTACATATGCATGGATATATGTGTAAAGGGCCATATCAGTGGAATGAACTGCAGAATGCCGAATAAGAGGGATAGCTAATCACGTCAAGACTACGCTCGCAGCCTCCGTCTTGCAACATGTAGAAGAGAGTAGACTGAAGTCCTCCAAGTAGCATCACATAGCAATAATCCTACCCAGCGATCCCCTCCTCGTAACCCTGAGAGAGAGCGACCACCGGGTTGTATCTGGCACTTGGAAGGGTGTGTTTTATTAAGTATCCGGTTCTAGTTGTCATAAGGTCAAGGTACAACTCCAAGTCGTCCTGTTACTGAAGATCACGGCTATTCAAATAGATTAACTTCCCTGCAGGGGTGCACCACATAACCCAACACGCTTGATCCCATTTGGCCGGACACACTTTCCTGGGTCATGCCCGGCCGCGGAAGATCAACACGTCGCAGCCCACCTAGGCTCAACAGAGAGGTCAACACGCGGTCTAAACCTAAGCGCACAGGGTGCGGGCCCATCGCCTTAGCACACCTGCACGTTGCGTCGCGGCGAAGCAGACCTAGCCTACAGGCGTTCGGTCCAATCGGCGCCGCCACTCGATCACCGGCGTCACGAAGCGCTTGGTGATACCACGGCGTCGGGATACCCATAACTACTCCCGCGTAGATGGTTAGTGCGTATAGACCAAATGGCGGACTCGGATCAAATACCAAGATCTCGTTAAGCGTGTTAAGTATCCGCGACGCCCGACTAGGGCCAGGCCCACCTCTCTCTAGGTGTTCTCAACCTGCCACAATAAACCGCCACAAAGTAACGATCGGGGCGTCGGGAACCCAGGCCCTCCTCTATCGGGATGGAGCCACTGTCCTTTCAGCCCCATCTCCTAACAGTATCACGAGTAATGTAATAGTGTAAAGTATATAGTATATGCCCGTGATCACCTCCCAAGTGATCACAGCCCGATAGTATAGCATGGCGAGACGGACAAGAATGTAGGGTCACCGATGGAACACTAGCATCCTATACTAAGCGAGGATAGCGAGATAAAGGTAACAACAGTAGTACCAAGGACAGAGCTATGCAGCGAGATAGGATTAATCGAAAGCAGAAGATGCTACACTACTCTAATGCAAGCAAGATAGAGAAGAGTAGGCGATATCTGGTGATCAAAGGGGCTTGCTGGTTGCTCCGGCAAGAGAGAGGGTCGTCAACTCCGTGAGTCGTCTTGGGTAGCAACGGCGTCGGTCTCGGTGTCTAAGCGGAAGAAGAGGGGGGGGAAAAAAATGAATACAATGCAAACAGATGCATAATGATGCATGACAAGACAAGTAACGGTGCTAGGGGTTCCCTAACGCGGTATGAGGTGATACCGGCGAAGGGGGGAAGCATCCGAGAAAGTATCCCCGGGGTTCCGCGATTTCGGGCAGTGGAGCCGGAGGGGGAAAGTTGCGAGTTTGATATGTTAGGGGTGTGTGGTGGACGAACGGGCTGCGTATCCTGGTTCGTCTCGTCGTTCTAAGCAACTTTCATGTACAAAGTTTTTTCATCCGAGTTACGGATTATTTTATATCATTTTTCAAAGTTTTAATAATATTCTGAAATTTAATATTAAATCTAAATGAGACAGGATATACCTATTGTACCCACTAGCATCTAGCCCTAGTGGATGACAAGTGGGGCCATGGGTCTAGTCAAGATGCATTGTCGTGATTGACCATCAACATTGGTAGTCAGCAGTCGCCGGGTCCCACATGTCATAGGCTAGTGGTTAGTTAAACTAGTCAGGTAGGTTATTTAGCAGGTTAATTAACTTAATTAATTAATTACTTTTAATCCCTTTTTATTTTTCTTTTCGTTTCTTTTCATGGTGCGGGCCCCGCGGGTCAGCGGCCCATGAGGCCAACCGGGGCGGGCGCTATCGGGCGTGGTCGCCGTGTGTGCCGAGTCTTGGGACCAGGCGTGTGTGTAGCACCATGAGGCGAGGCCGAGCCTCGGGCCAGGCGCCAAAGCGCCGTCTTGATGGAGGCCTTGATGGGGCGGAGGCGAATATTACTGTTTAGTTCATTTAAACATTTTATAAGGGCTTGGCTTCTTCACCAATATTACATATGATTTATTTGTCACTTTTAGAACATTTTAGTTTTGACATTTGAAAACTCTTATTGTTTGTTTGTTTTTTTTAATATGGACTCGAACCGGCTTCGAACTAACGCGAGATTAGCAACAGTAATAGAGGTGACATGGCATCTTTAGCAGAGGTTTATTGTAGCGTGATTATCCGGGCGTCACAATTCTCCTCCACTACAAGAAATCTCGTCCCGAGATTTAAGAGGTAGAGAAGGGGGGAAAGGTCTAGTTACGAAATTCTAACGGATCTTCTCAGCCTTGGTTGCTCTTCCCGAAGAGGTCGATCCCTTACATTGACGTCTTCATTTCTCTGCTTCAGGTCATCATGGTGAAGTCGTCCTTTTCTTCGGGAACTCCAACGTACTTATGAATAGGTAAGGGACAACTCGGCTACGACAGAATGCTTATGAGGGGAACAATCTGGGGTTAACCCATGAATGAGCATAAGATTATCTCTTGAGTTGAACATATAAAATACATCGAGAGTAAGGTACGAAGGTACAATAAGAGGTTCCAAGCGGATAGATAGTTGCTCGAAGTCTGAACCAGAGTGAGAAAGGGGTTCAGAGTAGCGAGAGTAAGTATAGCGTCTGTTACCAGAATAGAGCACTCGGAAGGTGGCCCGTGAATTAAATACAAAGCCAAGCATGGGGAATAACCATTAGAAACAGGGTTGTACAGGCGAGTCAGGTTTCGATCCTGTGAAACTGTGGGTTATGGGCCCTCCATGTGGGTTAAGTAGGAAGGGCAGTAATGTCTTGCACGATCGTGTAAGCAAGGCCTGTCAGAGGATAGCCTATCAGTTATGTTGGCAACAATATCGGTACCAAGGGCGAGGGACGAAGAGAACCATTTTCCTGCTCATTGAACGAGGCGGACCAGTAGGCAAAGTTCTCGTCCATCGGTGGTTACCGAAATGTCATCAACAATAGTAACAGGGTCTTGCTGACAGAATTGTACAACGAGGTGTTTACATAAGCAGGGAAATATTACCGCTTATATAATATAGATCACAAGAAGGTTTAACAAACCAATGGAAAGGAAAAGTGGTTATCAGATTTAATCAAAACAATGGAAATAAAAATGTGTTAAAGCACATAATTCAAGGGCATATCCTTCCGGAGGACAAGCAGAGCATGATATCCATGACAGGATATAATGTAGAAATCTTTTCAGGTAGGGGAGAGAAATTTCATGACATTACCCATACAGCGGTGTTTGGATAATTGAGCAAGAAACATTTAGCATTGGGCTTCAAATGTTCATGTTGAAAATCAAAGTACCACAGACATGCTTCGGGATAGCATTGACATGTTCTTCAAGCAAAGGTCAAACTTTGGATATACAAAGGATTCATCAGGAACAACTTGTAGAATAAGTCTTACAGTTCCTTCATGGAAGAATGGATAGCCTTGCTAGAAAGAAAACTATAACACTAGGTCCTCCGGCCAGGGGTGCTGGGCATGACATCACCTTACCGGTTCACATAAAGACCATTGTTATAACTCTTGGAAATATGTTCCAACCATCATATCTGACCGAGGTTCAGATCCGATTGGTGTCAGGATACCTCCGACTTAGTATGCCTGAGAAGAAAAGGTGCAACACAATTGACGAGATGACAATGTAAGATTCTCAGGAAATGAACTATGAAGTGATTTCCGTTAACAAGAGTTCATCGTTAACCCAAGGAGAGGATGAGGAAGTGGCTGTCGGACTCAGAGATAATTCAACGAGGTATCCAAAAAGATGCATCTCCTCAATTATGTGGATAAGGAGATAGCATTTGTCAGATCAAATGACATAATGAAGCATGCTCGAGGACAACATACTCAATTAAACATTGGTTGGAAGGTGCGCCCGAAATATGGGTTGGGCTGCACGACCAATGTCAGAATGGTGATTCAATAATCAATAGTCCAAGAATGAACGACTGACCATTAACTTCAAAGCAATAGGGTTGCTAGAAGGGCAGAATCCAAACAGCATAGTTCACTTGTTGGTACCCCAGTTGGAATCAACCGAGGACCAAGAAAGAATGGTGATGGTGAGAAGTATCACTATACCAAGAATTTCTTAAGAGGTGGAGCAATCCTCACCACATCCTTTATATTAAAAGATGGTAATACTCCAAGGTAAGGAAGAACAAATGCTGGATAGTAGGGATCTCAAGGTATAACTCAAAACACGAACAAGTTTGTGTTGAACGGAAGGCAAATAAGTGGTCAAAGGTAACACAAATCATCAGGGGCAAGGATGGTATTTCTCATCATGAACTCAATTGATATCCTGGAAGAGCTCATAAGGTTGATGATGATCACGACACATTTGTCGAGAGATTTCATGAAGATGTAATCAATCAGTGACGACATCAAGTCAAAGGAATAATGAAGCGGAAGGTTATTGGAACCATGGGTAGGACACAAACTTGAAATCAAGCTTCTTGTTCAAGGCGAACTGATATGACGAGGAAGATCGACGTAAGTTTAGCTCATCATCGAAAATTGTGCTCCGAAAAGGAGGACCAGGTAGCACGGTTAAAATTTAGCCGATCAGGCTAGGAAAGACTTAAAGGATTAATAAACTCGTAAGCAACAAAAATTACTTAGGGTTATCGAACCAAAATGTGGAATCGTTGTTCCCGATTGACGACAACCCAGAACCCGAGAAAATTGGAATCAGTGAGAAATAATAGTTGATGAAGAACCCATAATAAGTTATGAAGTCCCATGATATTCTTGAGATACCAGAGTTTAATACTCAACGGTAGAGCAAAGTAAAGGTTGGACAGGTGCAATGATCTGCAGAAGACAAGTACTGCAACTTGTCCAAGAAATGGTATATAAAAGGAGAACATGGCCGGATCCACGATTGCAAAAGATCAATTCACAGATACTAGATGATACTATAACAAGGAAAAAGTTATTATTACAAGAAGCTTCCATGATAGGATCTACATCGTGTCCATGGTCATGAACACAAAGTTCAAGGTCGACTCCCACTTCTTCAATGTATAACCTTCCATTCACTTCTCGCTTTGATAAAGGCATTAGTGTTGAAAGTTTTACCTGGTGAAATACCAGATGAGTATGACTCGTGGAAACTTCCGAGTTCACACATATAAAGGAAGGCATAGGTTCAACCCGTCAGGGTATCGTGGAAACATATACCACAAGCTTCAATAGTAAATACCACCAGCTCGAAAGCAGAGCATGGTTGGCCAAGCAGATGACACAATTTACTGAAGGCACTATGTATCAGGGGAAGAACTCACAAGGTGATTGAATATGAAGGACACTATTGGATAACAATCCAAAAATGGATCGGGTGATACACAACGGAGCTGATGTGAGTATCGGTACTCCATCAGAGGAAGAAAGAATGCACGAGCATCATATTATAGAACATCGGAATAATTCGATGCTTAGATTAACCAAGGAATTATGATTTCCAAAATAAAGGATCAGAAGCAGACGCTCTGATCAAGGATGGATAAGTTGTATAGACCAGAGGCACAATTGACGACAAATAGTTTGGTCGAGAACTAACTCATGTTCAAAATGACGTCTGAGCAGGAAAGATAATTTAGAAGGGTTGATAGATGATTGTGTGCGTTCGCACACATGTGATCAATAGGATCAAAATGACGGTGTCAAAAGATACTAATGAATATTGCTAGTGATATGGGAGCATCCATAATGTAAGCAGACAAGTATTGCAGAGCAATAAGCTACTAAGGATTTTTGGAGGATTGAATAGTATTTCGAAGACAATTGTGAAACACATGAACAATGGGGGATGAGCGGATACTCGATAAGTGCGAGAATTAACCGTAGGGGTATTCAGGTGACAAAGAACAGCAAGGCAATAAGCTCAAAGGATTATCAAAACAACGATTTAGTTTTTCAGGTATCTTGTAATAACAAGACCAACTGGGGATGAAGGTAAGAGTAACAACTGCAAGTAGTTATCCATAAGGGTTTACGGTGGAAGGGGAATTGCAAACGCGATGAACACAAGTTCTTGAGTTAACAGCGGAGAGCATCTTCAGGGTCTTCTGGTGCAGCAGACGATCATCAGTAATAAGGGGCTCTTCGGGTGAAAGTGATAACGAGATCTTAATGTTAGATTTAGTAAAATTCATTTAACCCGAATAGAGGAGAGATCAGAGTCCCAGAGTAAAGGTCGAGGAGTAAAAGACCTAATACCACCCAATGGCGGCGTGGGCCCATGGGCGCACAGCCATGTTAGTAAAAGTTTTTGCAACGTCTAGACTCGACTTGACCAAGGAGTTGGAAAGGGGATTCCTACAGCGATGGGCTCGATACCAACTTGTGACGCCCGATTCAATCGTACACTAATCATGCACGCAAATGTGTACGATCAAGATCAGGGACTCACGGGAAGATATCACAACACAACTCTAAAACATAATTAAGTCATACAAGCATCATAATACAATCCAGGGGCCTCGAGGGCTCGAATACAAGAGCTCGATCATAGACGAGTCAGCGAAAGCAACAATATCTGAGTACAGACATAAGTTAAACAAGTTTGCCTTAAGAAGGCTAGCACAAACTGGGATACAGATCGAAAGAGGCGCAGGCCTCCTGCTTGGGATCCTCCTAAACTACTCCAGGTCGTCGTCAGCGGGCTGCACATAGTAGTAGGCACCTCCGGGTAGTAGTCGCCATCATTGTGGCATCCGCTCCTGGGCTCCATCGTCAGTTGCAGCAATCGGGTAAAGAAAGGGGAAAAGGGGGAACAAGGCAACCGTGAGTACTCATCCGAGTACTACTTAAGCAAGGAGCTACACTACATATGCATGGATATATGTGTAAAGGGCCATATCGATGGAATGAACGCAAAATGCCGAATAAGAGGGATAGCTAATCTGTCGAAGACCACGCTCAGCAGCCTCCGTCTTGCAACATGTAGAAGAGAGTAGACTGAAGTCCTCCAAGTAGCATCACATAGAAATAATCCTACCCGGCAATCCCCTCCTCGTAACCCTGAGAGAGAGCGACCGCCGGGTTGTATCTGGCACTTGGAAGGGTGTGTTTTATTAAGTATCCGGTTCTAGTTGTCATAAGGTCAAGGTACAACTCCAAGTCGTCCTGTTACCGAAGATCACGACTATTCGAATAGATTAACTTCCCTGCAGGGGTGCACCACATAACCCAACACGCTTGATCCCATTTGGTCGGACACACTTTCCTGGGTCATGCCCGGCCGCGGAAGATCAACACGTCGCAGCCCCACCTAGGCTCAACAGAGAGGTCAGCACGCCGGTCTAAACCTAAGCGCCACAGGGTCCGGGCCCATCGCCTTAGCACACCAAGCGTTGCGTCTGTGCTGCCGAAGCAGACCTAGCCTACAGGCGTTCGGTCCAATCCGTAGCGCCAATCGGGCGTGACATCACGAAGTGCTTCGGCTGATACCACGACGTCGTGATACCCATAACTACTCCCGCATAGATGGTTAGTGCGTATAGACCAAATGGCGAGACTCAGATCAAATACCAAGATCTCGTTAAGCATGTTAAGTATCCGCGACGCCGACCAGGGCCAGGCCCACCTCTCTCCTAGGTGGTCTCAACCTGCCACAATAAACCGCCACAAAGTAACAATCGGGGCCGTCGGAACCCAGGCCCACCTCTACCGGGATGGAGCCACCGTCCTTTCAGCCCCCATCTCCAACAAGATATCACAGCTAATGTAATAGTGTAAAGTATATAGTATATGCCCGTGATCACCTCCCAAGTGATCACAGCCCGATAGTATAGCATGGCGGACGGACAAGAATGTAGAGCCACCGATGGAACACTAGCATCCTATACTAAGCGGTGGGATAGCAGATAAAGGTAACAACAAGAGTACCAAGGACAGGCTATGCAGCAAAGATAGGATTAATCGAAAGCAGTAACATGCTACACTACTCTAATGCAAGCAGATAGAGAAGAGTAGGCGATATCTGTGATCAAAGGGGGCTTGCTGGTTGCTCCGGCAAGAGAGAGGGGTCGTCAACTCCGTAGTCGTACTGGGTAGCAGCGGCGTCGGTCTCGGTGTCTAGCAGAAGAAGAGGGGGGGAAGAAACAATGAATACAATGCAAACAGATGCATAACGATGCATGACAAGACAAGTAACGGTGCTAGGGGTGCCCTAACGCGGTATGAGGTGATACTGGCGAAGGGGGGAAGCATCCGGGAAAGTATCCCCGAGGTTCCGCATTTTCGGGCAGAGGAGCCGGAGGGGGAAAGTTGCGAGTTTGATATGTTAGGGGTGTGTGGTGGACGAACGGGCTGTGTATCCTAGTTCTCTCGTCGTTCTAAGCAACTTTCATGTACAAAGTTTTTTCATCCGAGTTACGGATTATTTTATATCATTTTTCAAAGTTTTAATAATATTCTGAAGTTTAATATTAAATCTAAATGAGACAAGATATACCTATTGTACCCACTAGCATCTAGCCCTAGTGAATGACAAGTGGGGCCACGGGTCTAGTCAGCATGCATAGTCGTGATTGACCATCAACATTGACCGTCAGCGTGGTCAGCAGGTCCCACATGTCATAGGCTAGTGGTTAGTTAAACTAGTCGTAGGTTATTTAGCGAGTTAATTAACTTAATTAATTAATTACTTTTAATCCTTTTTATTTTTCTTTTCGTTTCTTTTTCATGGTGCGGGCCCATGGGTCCGCCCATGTGGCCAACCGGGCGGGCGCTATCGGGCGTGGTCACCGTGCGTGGTGTGCCGGACCGGGCGGCGCGTGTAGCACCATGGGCAGAGGCCGAGCCTGGGCGTCGCGGCGCCAGCGCCCGTCGGTGGAGGGCGCAGTTGATGGCGCGCGAGGCGGCGGGGAGCCTGCCAGCGGCGAGCGATCTTGATGGTGGCGAGCCGACGAGGCCATAACCCGTCTGCGCCAACGATAAAACGAGCGGCGGAGAAGGAGAAGGAGGGCGGGTGCGTGGTCTCGGGCCGGTCGGCGTGGTCCTCGTCGAAAGCGGTGTGGCGCCCAGCGGCGGAGCGCGAGCGGCGCGACCAGCAGGGCGCGACCGAACCGCGGCGGCCGGGCGCAAAGAGGAGTCGGGTCAGCGTGGCCCACGATTAACGGCGCTTGAGGGCGCGTGTGCACGTGGGGACGGGGAGAGGATAGGCTGGCTTAGCATCACCGTACGGTGTAGGGGAGTGGCAGCGGCTCGAGGAGGATGACGGGGACGACATCGATGACGGAGAGGGTTGCAGGGCGATGGGGTCGACGATGAGTTGATGCGAGCGACGTCGAGCGGGGGAGCAGTCCGTGAGGTGAGGCGACGGGCGTTAGCGGCGGGGGAGCTCGGGAGGTGTCGATCCGGCGGCGGTAGCCTCGAGCGTCGAGCCTTGATCGTGGCGCGTCGGGCCCGATCCAGATCGTGCAGAGGGGGCGAGGAGCGAGGGGAGTGGGGGGTTCGCCTCGATCCCGATTGGATCAGGAGGGGAGAGGGAGTGGCGTCGTGGCGGGGGTGGGAGTGGTTGCCCTAGGGTTTCGGCCGATCGGGGAGGATATGGGGAGTGGGGTGGGCCGGCCTGGTGGCCCAGAGGCTAGTTAGGCCGAAGCCCAGTGGGGGAATGGAGGCTTCTTGCCTCTGTCTCTTTTATGTATTTTGTTTTCTTTTATTTATTTCTGTTTTCTTTTAACTTCCAATTTATTTTAGTTTCAAGAATACCAAAGTGGCACCTAAATTGTTGTTACAAATTATGTCACAACCACAAAATGTTTCATCCCAAAATAATATAGTTTAATATTCTACAAAATACGAAAGGCATTTAAATAATGGTTTTAGCTACTGTTTTAATTAGTTTAGTTCATTTAAACATTTTATAAAGGCTTGGCTTCTTCACCAATATTACATATGATTTATTTGTCACTTTTGGAACATTTTAGTTTTGACATTTGAAAACTCTTATTGTTTGTTTGATTTTTTTTAATTTGGACTCAAACCGGTTTCGAACTAACGCGAGATTAGCAACAGTAACAGAGGTGACGTGGCATCTTTAGCAGAGGTTTATTGTAGCTTGATTATTCGGGCGTCACACCGCTGCCACGGGAGGGTAGGACAAAAGATGTCATGCAAGTTCTTTTCCATAAGCACGTATGACTATATTCGGAATACATGCCTACATAACATTGATGAACTGGAGCTAGTTCTATATCACCCTATGTTATGACTTTTACATGATGAACCGCATCCGGCATACTTATCCATCACCGATCCGGTGCCTACGAGCTTTCCATATACTGGTTTCCGCTTATTTAGTTTTCCGTTGCTATTGTTACAATCACTACAAAATACCAAAAATATTTACTATTGCTCGTTTTCTCTTTTTGTCTTTCATACCACCACTATCATATTACTTTGCTACTAAACACTTTGCTGCAGATACTAAGTTTCCAGGTGTGGTTGAATTGAGAACTCAGCTGCTAATACTTGAGAATATTCTTTGGCTCCCCTTGTGTCGAATCAACAAATTTGGGTTGAATCTGTACCCTCGAAAACTGCTTGCGATCCCCTATACTTGTGGGTTATCAAGACCTTTTAAAGCGCAGATTGCGGGGAGCATAGATCTATTCTTTGAGTCACTTGGGATTTATATCTGCTGGACACTATGAAGAACTTGAAAGACGTTAAGACAAAAATTTATCCCTCAACTACGAGGGGAGGTAAGGAACTGCCATCTAGCTCTGCACTTGATTCACCTTCTGTTATGAGTAAGCTTGCGACACCTAAACCTGCTTCTGCTATTCGTTCCGATATGTCGCATGTTATTGATGATGCCACTTCTGCTATGCATGATACTTATGATGAAACTACTTCTATGCTTGATACTACTGTGCCCCCTAGTGAATTTCTTGATGAACAAATTGCTAGGGCTAGAGAGAAAGAAATTATTGAATCTGATAATATTGATGAAAATGATGATGAGGATGGCCTATTATTCTTGAAGGTTATATTTTTGATAGAGAAGCTTCTGCTGCTATTTTAGCTTGCAATGATAATGATGAGCTTAGAAGGTTAATAGCTAAATGGAACAAAGAATCACTTAGAGATAAAATGAGGCCTGATCCTGCTTTTGCTACTTCACCTATATATGTTCCTGATAAGGATTATGAATTTTCTGTTGATCCTGATATATTTACTTTGGTTGAATCTGATCCTTTCCATGGTTATGAATCTGAAATTGTTGTGGCACATCTTACTAAATTAAATGATATAGCCACCCTGTTCACTAATGATGAGAGATCGTGCTACTTTTATATACTCAAAATATTTCCGTTCTCATTAAAGGGTGATGCTAAGATATGGTTTAATTCTCTTGATCCTGGTTGTGTGCGTAGTCCCCAGGATATGATTTATTACTTCTTTGCTAAATATTTCCCTGCTCATAATAAATAAGCTACTTTAAAGGAAATATACAACTTTGTGCAAATTAAAGGAGAGTCTCCCACAAGCTTGGGGGAGGCTTCTCAAGTTACTTAATGCTTTGCCTGATCATCCTCTTAAGAACCATGAAATACTTGATATCTTTTATAATGGACTAACCGATGCTTCCAGAGATTACGGATAGTTGTGCTGGTTCTCTTTTAGGGAAAGAACACCGGATGAAGCTGAAATTCTATGAATAATATGTTGACAAATGAAAATAATTGGGCACCTCTGAGCCAGCTCCTGCTCCAATTCTTGAGCCTATTCCTAGACCAACTCCGAAGAGAGGTGTTCTATTTCTCATCCGAAGATATGCAAGAGGCAAAGAAATCTATAAAAGAAAAAGGTATTAAAGCTGAAGATGTTAAGAATTTACCTCCTATTGAAGAAATACATGGTCTTAATTTACCGCCTGTTGAAGAAACATATGATCTTAATCCCTTATTTATTGAAGAACCTCCTGACCCCGATATCCCGACACAGGTAGTAAAGGTAAATTCTCCCTATAAATATGATAAAGCTGAAGTCCCTCCTACTAAAATTGCTAGTCAGTGCTTGGATGAGTTTGATAACTTTATGTTTAAGCAAGACGACTTCAATGCTTATTTAGGTAAACAATTAAAACAAAATGCTTATATGATTAGATGCTTGGGTGATTATATGGCTAATATTAGAGGTGAACTTAAACTTGTTAGCAAACATGCTTCTATGGTTACCACTCAAGTAGAACAAGTACTTAAAGCCCAAAAAGAAGTGCTTGATGAAATGAATAGTAAGAAAAATGATTATCTTTGTTAGAGTGGCTACTAGAACTGGTAGAATGACTCAGAACCTTTGTATCCTGAAGGCCACCCTAAGAGAATCGAGCAAGATTCTCAGAGAAATAATATTGATGCACCTAGTTCTTCTAAAAAGAAGAAAAAGAAAAATGATAGAACTGTGCAAACTTCTAGTGAACCTATTGCTGAACCACCTGATAATCCAAATGATATATCTATGTGTGATGCTGAAACACAATCTGGTAATGAACATGAACCTAGTGAAAATCTTAATGATGATGTTCATGATAATGATGTAGAAGTTGAACCTGCTGTTGATCTTGATAACCCACAATCAAAGAATCAACGTTATGATAAAAGAGACTTTGTTGCTAGAAATCATGGTAAAGAAAGAGAACCTTGGGTTCAGAAACCCATGCCTTTTCCTCCCAAACCATCAAAGAAAAAGGATGACGAGGAGGATTTTGAGCGCTTTGCTGAAATGATTAGGCCTATCTTTTTGCGTATGCGTTTGACTGATATGCTCAAAATCTTATGCTAAGTACATGAAAGATATTGTTACAAATAAAAGAAAGATACTGAAAGCTAAAATTTCCACCATGCTTGCTAATTATACTTTTAAGGTTGGAATACCAAAGAAACTTGGAGATCCAGGAGTACCTACTATACCGTGCTCCATTAAAAGAAACTATGTTAAAACTGCTTTATGTGATCTTGGAGCCGGTGTTAGTGTTATGCCTCTCTCTTTATATCGTAGACTTGACTTGAATAAGTTGACGCCTCTGAAATATCTTTGCAAATGGCTGATAAATCAACTGCTATACACAGCCGGTATTTGTGAGGATGTGCTGTTGTGGTTGCAAACGTTACTATTTTAACGGACTTTGTTATTCTTGATATTCTCGAGGATGATAGTATGTCGATTATTCTTGGAAGACCTTTTCTTAATACTGCAGGGGCTGTTATTGATTGCAACAAAGGCAATGTCACTTTTCATGTTAATGGTAATGAGCATACGGTACACTTTCCGAGAAACAACCTCAAGTTCATAGTATCAACTCTATTGGAAAAATTCCATCGATTATATTTGGAGGTTTTGAATTTCCCTTCCTCTGTCAAAAAGAAATATGATATACTTATTATTGGGGATGTGCATATCCCCGTTGAGGTAACCTAGTGCTATTCGAAATTTCTCCGGTTTCATGATTATCGGAATGAGTTTGTTAACAAGACTTGATCAACCTTGTTAGTGGATTCCTTTTGATGAGCATGAGATGGATGAAACTAGAAGCACAACCTTCTGTACCCTCTTTATTCTTTCTGTTATTTAGTAGAAATAAAGTAAAAATAGTATTTTTTTTTCTATCTGTTTCCTGATTTATCTATGCAATATAAAAATATCCCGAAAATAAGTCCTCAGAATGCCATGCCAATTTAATATGATTTTTTCGGGAATATTTGAGGATTTACTGTGCAAAAATTACCGCGGGGGGAGCTGCCACCTGGCCACGAGGGTGGAGGGTGTGCCCTACCCCCCTGGGCATTCCCCCCTGCCTCGAGGACCCATGGTGGCCCTCCTCCACTTATCCGTGCACCCATCTTCTTCCTCTTCCTCACACAAACATGAAAAAACCAACTCAAGCACGAGTTCCAGCCCTCTTTGCTGTGATTTTCGATCTCCTTGCTCAAAGCACCTCTCACAAAACTGCTTGGGGAGATTGTTCCTTGGTATGTGACTCCTCCATTGGTCCAATTAGTTTTTGTTCTAGTGCTTTAGCCATTGCAAATTTGTGATGCATAGGTGACCATGTTCTTGAGCTTGCATGTCAAATTTATATGGTTCCAAGTAGTTCTAATGCTTGATATAGGCTCTAGGCACTTGTAGGAGTAGTTGCTATCAGTTTTATTGAAGTTGGTTCACTTTTGTTTGAAGTTACTAAAAATTTCAGATTATTTCAGAAAATAATGAAGAGACTTTTGAGGGGCTCATCGAGCCGAAGCTCAAAGGAGAAACAAAATGAAGAAGCACAGAGGCCCAAATATAATTTGCCTCGTACCACGGAGATCCGGCCGTGTGAATGGCCTTCTGATAATTTCTTGACACAGGCCGGGATTTATGAGGATTTTATTCATTGATTGAGAATGCTGGCCTCACCGACTTCGTCCGCGACCAACGTCCACAGTATCTCTTACTCACAAATACTTTTGTGCAAAACTTCTACTTTTTCCCTAAGGAATCACCTCCTTCAATAGAGTTTCATTTATATGACGTTGTGAAGAAAATGCCATTAGCTGAATTTTGCGCAGTCTGCAACATACCCCCTGAGGGTACCTTATAGGAACCAACCCGTAAAGAGGTGGAAGCGTTTATTAACACTATCTCTGTGGGAGAAACCAGGAAGGTTTCTGATGCAAGAATCACTAGCATACATTTTCCTGTATTGCGTTATTTTGCCTTATTTGCTAGTCGTTGCTTGATTGGTCGCGGGAACTGTGGGAACCTTAGTGTTCTTGATATTATTATTTTGTTCCATGGTTTATACCGCGATAACACTGTTAGCATGGGAGGAATTATTGCTAGACGGTTAAGTATGAACCATACTAAGGGTCCAATCTTTGGAGGCACTTATGCTTCACGCCTCGCTGCACATTTTAACATAGCTATTAGGCTTCATGAGAAAGAAGAAAAATTGCTGCCTAGTGCTTATTTAGATTATAAGAGTATGATAGCACATGATTTTATCGTTAAGGGCAGGGAAGGAGAGGTCAAATATAAATTATTCTTTCATAAACATCATCCTCAAACTATTACCTTGCCTGCTCCTCCTTTGTTCAACTTTGTAGGACCCTATCTCGTTACGTGGGCTGCTGTTCAAGCTTACCGGAATCCTACACCAGCCCCAGAACCGGAACCACAAGATGAGCCTCCATGACAATCTATTTATTCTTGGGATCCAGAGATGGCTGTCAGCCAATGGCAGTCAGAGTCTTCTTCATCACAGTATGCTCCCAACTATTCTTCGTCGCAGTACGACCCCAGCTACACCTACGGGTATCCGCCAGGCTATCCCTTGCAATAAACCAACTTAGGCCAAAAGCCTAAGCTTGGGGGAGTACGTATTTTTCACCGACATTACATTTATGTTCACACACACTCATTGCTAGATGTCGGTGCTCATACTCTTTCACTGTAATATCCATGCTAGTTTATTTTATTTTTCCTGCTTTCTTCTTGTGTGTTTGTTAAACCTTAAGAAAAACAAAAAAATTAGTAGTAGTTTATTATTCTGTTGTAGTAGTAATAATTAAAAAGAAAACCCAAAAATATTTCCCGTTCTTCTTTTGCTTGTTGGGAGCTTTCCCGTGTAAATAGTTTTTATTCCTTTTCTTTTCTTTGGGGGTCAGTAGGAGAAGACCATGATTAAATTGTTGAAATGGCTCTTATATGCGTTATTGTTGAATTAACCCAGAGCCCATATTGCCTTGTCTTCTCCTGTTTATTGAATGCTCACAAATTCCAGCTTAGTCCAATGCACGTGCACTCTTATTATTATTCACATCGTTCGGTCGTGCAAGTGAAAGGCAATTATGATGATATATGATGGACTGACTGAGATGAGAAAAGCTGGTATGAACTCGACCTCTTTTGTTTTTGTAAATATGATGAGTTCATCGTTCTTGATTCAGCCTATTATGAATAAACATGTTTGCAATGACAATTAGAGATCATAGTTGCTTGTGCCATGCTTGATTAGCTATGAGTTATAATGGTTTACCTTGCGTGCCAACATGCTATTGAAATGGTTATGATGTGGTATGATGAGGTGGTATCCTCCTTTGAATGATTTGAGTGACTTGACTTGGCACATGTTCACGCATGTAGTTGAAACAAATCAACATAGCCTTCACGATATTTATGTTCATGGTGGATTATATCCTACTCATGTTTGCATCCAATGTTTATTAATTTTAATGCATGTACATGGCTATTGTCGCTCTCTAGTTGGTCGCTTCCCAGTCTTTTGCTAGCTTTCACTTGTACTAAGCAGGAATACTGCTTGTGCATCCAATCCCTTAAACCCCAAAGTTATTCCATATGAGTCCACCATACCTTCCTATATGCGGTATCTACCTGCCGTTCCAAGTAAATTTGTATGTGCCAAGCTCTAAACCTTCAAATAAACATTTCGTTTTGTATGCTCGAATAGCTCATGTATCAACTAGGGCTGCCCTTATCTTCCATGTTAGGCGGGTTATTCTCAAGAGGAGTGGACTCCGCTCCTCACTCACAAGAAAGTGGCTGGTCACCGGGATGCCCAGTCCCATGCTTTATGCAAACTAAATCAAAATTAATTGCAAACGAAACTCCCCCTCGGACCTGATGTTAGTTGGAGGCAGTCGTTGTTTTGAGCAAGCCATGGATTGATGCTTGTTGGTGGAGGGAGAGTATAAACTTTACAATTCTGTTTGGGAACCGCATATAATGTGTGTGGCATGGAAGATATCGCCATCTCTTAGTTGTTATGTTGACAATGAAAGTATGCTGCTCAAAATATTATTTATCTCTATTTCAAAACCGAGCTCTGGCACCTCTACAAATCCCTGCTTCCCTCTGCGAAGGGTCTATCTACTTACTTTTATGTTGAGTCATCACCCTCTTATTAAAAGCACTAGCTGGAGAGCACAATTGTCATTTGCATTCATTACTATTAATCTCTATTGGGTGTGACTATGATTGGATCTCTTTTACATGAATTACAATGTCTAGTCAGTCCTCGATCTTTAAAGGTGCTCTGCATTTATGTTTTGCGGTCTCAGAAAGGGCTAGCGAGATACCCTCTTGGTATATCATATTATGATTGTTTTGAGAAAGTGTTGTCATCCGAGATTTATTATTATGGCTCGCTAGTTGATTATGCTATTGATATGAGTGATTATGAGACCTGAGAATTATTGCAAATGTGGTTAGTTATGATCTTTGCTGAAAACTTCAACACTGGCTTGACATATTTACAACAACAAGAGCAAACAGAGTTTGTAAAAGTTTTTCTTTATTTCTTTCAGTTTGTCAACTGAATTGCTTGAGAACAAGCAAGGGTTTAAGCTTGGGGGAGTTGATACGTCTCTGTCGTATCTACTTTTCCAAACACTTTTGCCCTTGTTTTGGACTCTAACTTGTATGATTTGAATGGAACTAACCCGGACTGACGCTGTTTTTAGCAGAATTGCCATGATGTTGTTTTATGTGCAGAAAACAAAAGTTCTCAGAATGACCTGAAACTCCATGGAATATCTTACAATAAATAATAAAAAATCCTCGCCAAAGATGAAGACCAGGGGGCCCACACCCTGTCCACGAGGGTGGGGGGCGCACCCCCCTAGGGCGCGCCCCCCTACCTCGTGGGACCCCTGGACACCTTCCGACGCCAACTCCAACTCCATATATTTGCTTTCGGGGAGAAAAAATAGAGGAGAAGAAATCATCACGTTTTACGATAAGGAGCCGCCGCCAAGCCCTAAAACATCTCGGGAGGGCTGATCTGGAGTCCGTTCGGGGCTCCGGAGAGGGGATTCGTCGTCTTTGTCATCATCAACCATCCTCCATCACCAATTTCATGATGCTCACTGCCTTGCGTGAGTAATTCCATCATAGGCTTGCTGGACGGTGATGGGTTGGATGAGATTTATCATGTAATCGAGTTAGTTTTGTTAGGGTTTGATCCCTAGTATCCACTATGTTCTGAGATTGATGTTGCTATGACTTTGCTATGCTTAATGCTTGTCACTAGGGCCCGAGTGCCATGATTTCAGATCTGAACCTATTATGTTTTCATGAATATATGTGAGTTCTTGATCCTATCTTGCAAGTCTATAGTCACCTACTATGTGTTATGATCTGGCAACCCCGAAGTGACAATAATCGGGACCACTCCCGGAGATGACCCTAGTTTGAGGAGTTCATGTATTCACTATGTGCTAATGCTTTGTTCTGGTTCTCTATTAAAAGGAGGCCTTAATATCCCTTAGTTTCCATTAGGACCCTGCTGCCATGGGAGGGTAGGACAAAAGATGTCATGCAAGTTCTTTTCCATAAGCATGTATGACTATATTCGGAATACATGCCTACATTACATTGATGAACTGGAGCTAGTTCTATATCACCCTATGTTATGACTGTTACATGATGAACCGCATCCGGCATAATTATCCATCACTGATCCGGTGCCTACGAGCTTTCCATATACTGGTTTCCGCTTATTTACTTTTCCGTTGCTATTGTTACAATCACTACAAAATACCAAAAATATTTACTATTGCTCGCACTACTCTTTTGTTACCGTTACCACCACTATCATATTACTTTGCTACTAAACACTTTGCTACAGATACTAAGTTTCTAGGTGTGGTTGAATTGACAACTCAGCTGCTAATACTTGAGAATATTCTTTGGCTCCCCTTGTGTCGAATCAACAAATTTGGGTTGAATACTCTACCCTCGAAAACTGTTGCGATCCCCTATACTTGTGGGTTATCAGCTTCTACATCGACCAGTATATATGTACGTACACGTTCGCGACGAGAATGACAACGCTACGTACGCTTCGACCAGGTGGGTCCCAACTGTCAGGCACTTCCTTGCCTGCAAAGATGTAGCTGGTGGGTCCCAGCATTCAGGGGGGCGAATCGTTTTTTTCCCGGACGCACTTCCTTGCATGCGAAGATGTAGCTGGTGGGTCCCAGCCGTCAGGGGGGTGAATCGTTTTTTTGCCCGGACGCACTTCCTTGCGTGCGAAGGTGTAGCTGGTGGGTCCGGCGATCGAGGAAACGTTTTTTCGCGAAATCGATGGCCCGTCCGGTGGGTCCCTGCTGTCGGTGGAGGAATCATTATTTTCCGCGTAATAAGGAGGCACTTCCTTGCCGCCGCCGTGGACCCAGTGTCGGCCTCTCCACGTCTGATCCACGTCCGATGGAAATCGTTCCTTGACCATGTTGACCACGCCGAGCCGAGAGCACCAAAGTCGCGGTGGGCGGCACGACGAGGCCTAGGAAGGGGCGGCGGAGCGGTGAAGACGCGCGCATGGATGCCCACACGGAGAGGAGTATGAGGTTCACTCGTTCGGCCGTGGTGTGAGGCTGCCGTCGCCCGAGGGCTGGCCAGCGGTGGGAATAGTAGAGGCGGTGAGGCCTCCGCGGCAAGCACAGCCACCACGGGAGGCGGGAGCAAGCGTCCACGACCGGCGCTGCTTTGGGCGGCCGGAGCAAGAAGACCAGAGGTTGAAGAAGCACTACGGCTGTTGGATGGACATCGTCACGGTCCTTTGGAGCTAGAATTGTTCATATTGACTAAGTTGACAAAGCCCTCCGTCCCGTCAACTTAGTAGGCCCATAAGTCAGCCTCCCACCAAGGTGGGTCCCAGCTAGCGGGGAATATTCATTTTTGTGCGTAATAAGGAGGCACTTCCGATGGGTCCGAGCTGACAGCGAGGGGAACGTTTTTCGCGAAATACGGTGGCCCGTCCGGTGGGTCCCAGCAGTCAGGGGGAAACGTTTTTTTCGTGAAATAAGGTGGCCCGTCCGGTGGGTCCCCGCTGTCAGGTGGAGGAATAATTATTTTGCGCGTAATAAGGAGGCACTTCCTTGCGGCCGCCGTGGACCCAGCTGTCAGCCTCTCCATGTACAGTACTCTTCCGATGGAAGTCGATCGTTGATCACGTTGTCCACGCCACACCAAGAGCACTTGGGCGGTGGACGACAGCGAGGCCTAGGAAGGGGCGACGGAGCCGGGAAAACGCATAGCAGTGGAAGCCAGCGGAGAGGAGTACGAGGTTCACTGGTTGGCTGCGGTGTTAGGCTGCCGTCACCGCAGAAATAACAGGGGTGTGGGTGAGTGGAGGATGGCCTGGCCAGCGGTGGGAGTAGTATGGGGCGGTGAGGCCTCAAGCGGCAGACAGCCGCCACGGGAGGCGGGAGCGGCGACACGACCGGCGCTGCTTTGGGCGGCTGGACCAAGAAGGCCAAAGGTTGAAGAAGCACTACGGCCGTTGGATGGACATCGTACGGTCATTGAAGCTAGAATCGTTTATATTGACTAAGTTGACAAAGCCCTTGGTACACTCCAACTTAGTAGGCCCACAGGTCGGCCTCCAAAACGGTGTGCCCCAGATGTCAGGGGGAGGAATCATTTTTTGGGCGGCCGAAGCTAAGAATATCCGAGATTGAAGAAGAAGCACGACATTCGTTGGATAGACATCCAACGGCCACTGCTGCTAGAACCGTGTGTTGACTATCATAAGTTGACAAAGCCTTGCATACGCTTCGACTTATTTATTTTAGGGGACGCGTCACTTAGTAGGCCCACAAGTGTGTGGCAGAGTACTTATAGCCCATTTGCGTTTTAAGAATGTACAGCCCATTTTTGAATTCTAATGGAATTTACAACAGCCCTTTTACAGATTGTTAAAAGTACAGCCCATATTCTAGCTAGGACAACGATTAATAATTTCAAACAACCGTTGAAGATAGAATTCAATAAAATTTCCCACATTTTGATGGGATCCCAAATATTTTTATCCCGAAATTTCTAGTCAGATTAAATTTAAATTTGTATTACGTAAAAATCCAACGAAACATTGCGCGTGCAACAATGAAAATTTTAGATTTTCAAAATCCATAAATAATATTTTATAAACTAATTTCGTGTTTGGTGCATTTTTTATAGTTACTGCCCAGTTTTTACAATTACATCCCATTTATTATTTTTAAAGCCCAATTTCTGTTAAGCCTAATGCATCCCTCCTAGGAAAGATTTGCAGCCAGTGAGGCGGAGAATAACAAGTTGACCTTGCGGGTATTCCTCAAAAGGCGTATAGCTGGGCTAGCCATTTTCATCTTGAAAAATTAGTATCTGGGCTGGATATCTGCTTTGGGCTAGGCAGACCACAGCCCGCCATGATTAATACCCTACTCTCCTCCGAACAACAACGAAATCATCGCCAAGAAAAACTCTGCGGTGCTCACGCCTCAAAAACACAAATCTTGCTCGAGCTGCTTGGTCCCACTGTCGGCCGCACCTTGTGCAATTCTCTCGTTTATATTGACTACATAGGTTGACAATGGTGTGGAACCGTGATGTCGAAAACCAGGAGAAAGCAAAAAAATAGTTGTACATAATAAGGAGGCACTTGCATACGTGCGGCTATGGCCCTAGTGGGTCCCTAGTGTCATCCACCAAAATAAAGTCATCTCCTGAATCCTCATGTTAGTTGTGATGTTAACAATGCTCGGCGCCATGGCGGCGCAACAACTCGAAGGACAATGGAGAGGGCCTCGCGAGCCCTACGGATGGTCTCGATCAGCGCCCGCTGCTCATTCAGAAGCCAGGATCATCGGACACCTATGAGCACCTTCGAGAAACGAGACGGCATGAAACGATAAGGCCGCGCTTGGGAGCTCTGGTTTATTTCAAACCTGTATTAACATACAAGTGTAATTTACTAGTCATTGGAAACAATGCGTAAAATACAGGCGTAATGAAACCGAGGGCCCGAGGTCTGTAAGTAAAACCGGCGGGTTACGCGTGTAATTTGAGAGACCAGTGTATATTTTACGAGCACTGCTATATGGACGACATTACCAAATGATACATGCACGACGTGCGTATCATGCCATCCATGGGCAAGGCTGATACAACAGCTAACGGCTGGATTAGCAATCATCTGAGTGTCGTTCAGCGTTTTTATCGTGTGTGAAGTACTTCCGATATTTTACTAGTCTAAATCGACCAACCAAGCACCTTCGCCCGAGACCATCTGCTTTAATTTACAAGCGTCAGTTTTACAAGCGGTTTTAGTTGGAAAACGACGATCCAATCACGGCCTAATATCATGAGTTTGTCGGAAGATCATATGGTTTCACGTCTAACCTACCCGACTTGTCGTATAGGCTATGAATGAAACATCAGACGATGAACTTCTTAAGCACGGAAACAACAGAAGAGGATGATCTTCTTAACAAGCAAATCACTGGCATTAGATCGACATGCAAAACAATACGAAGCATTATTCTCAGGAAGCACGGTGAACAACTCGTGATGCCGCATGCCACAACATTCCAAGCTCAACTTTGCAATCAAACACAAGGCCTGGCATTACATAGACAATATTCTGAACAAACTCTTAACACATGAATATCTCAGCAGAGTAACTATTTACTTCTAAACTGAACACAGGAATAGGAAAAAACACTCGACACTGCTCACATCAAGGGCGTCCCACTCAAATATATCAAATGCATGTCTTCTGGCTAACATCAATGAGCAAATTTTGACAAGGTTTTCCAATTCCAATATATTAAACTAACGTCTTCTTGCTAACATCAATGATTAAAATTTGACAAGCTTTTCCCATTCAAAATATGTAATGCCTATGATTGTGGAGTCCTGTCGTAGCTTCTTGTACTTGTTTGGGCACTTTTTGCCCAGGGCACTCCACGTGTTGTTAAATTTCCAATGGTCTCTGTAGACTAGTCATGTCACCGGTGTCTAATAATACTCTGTAAAGCTTCTCGGTCATTCCTTCTGTAATGTAGCGCAAACAATGACTGCTTCTTTCTGCAAAGTGGAACGACCAACTGGACCCAGTAATGCAGCAGTTTGCCTTGGACACATTGGCTCCTTTTGTGCAGTTCAACTCGAAGTCGAAATAAAACCGAGTTTTAATTTTGATATCCCTGTACAACAATAGGTATAAGGGAAACAATTACTGATAAATAACGGTTGATGACTTGTACTCCCAGAAGAAAAGCATCTACTGATCTACTTTATCTTAATGGGAAACAAAGCAGGAGAGTAGCAATTCTCCATCAGTGTGATTCATTCATATTGACTGAGACATTATCTTAACAATGCCTTATTTCAACATGTATAAAGAATGACAAAGCAGAAAAGTATCATTCCTAAAACAATGCAACTAATTCATTTTAATAGAGACATTATCTTAACAATACCTTGGTTAAACATGTAGAAAGAACTACAAAGAAGGATAGTACCATTCCTAACAAGTGTTGCAGTTTTGAACTAAGATTCAGTAGTTAATTAATTCTGAGAGTGGCATTGCTTAATTTTACCAGTGGCATTAGATTAACGAAAAGGATAAACAGTTCCAGGGGAGAGTGGGTGCAACAACAGTATGTGCTTCCATCTACTTATAAAGGGGGTGATGCAGAGTTTGTTGTAACAAAGCAACAAGCATCATGTGCAGGTTGGTCCCATTTTGTTCACTACTTAATGGGAAAAGACAGCAATACAATAGCTTCAATTCAACATTTATTTAAAACAGTACCAGTACAAGTAGCACAACATCTCAAAGCACACTGCACAATCATGTGGATGAAGGCCTGTACTGACCTTTCATGAGACGGACAAGATAAAATATGAATCTGCCAACACGAATAGGAAGTCCAATCTCATTTTGTGCAGTTGCACTGAAATCAAGCAAAGTGTTTCGCATAGCGAAGCAAAATGTCGAAATAGAAAAAAGTTGAATAGATATCCCTATTTAAACAGAGGCAAAAAATGAACCAATTACTGGCTAATAGAGGAGGATGAAACATGCAGCCACAAAAATGGTAATCTCGCAAATCCCTAACAAGTGTTGCAGTTTTGAAATAAGATTCAGTAGTTAATTCTGAGAGTGGCATCAATTACTGGCTTATAAAGGGGGTGATGCTGAATTTGTTGTAACAAAGCAACAAGCATCATGTGTGGGTTGGCCCCATTTTTGTTCACTACTTAATGGGAAAAGTCAGCAATACAATAGCATCAATTCAACATTTATTTAAAACAGTACCAAAACAAGTAGCACAACATCTCAAAGCACACTGCACATCATGTGGTTGAGACCAAGATTTGAAACAACTCGCCATGAAGACTGGTAACAAATCTTGATCTCCTTTTGTGCAGTTCCACCAAAATTAAGCAAAGTCACCGGTGTGACATTCAAGTTGAACTGCAGAAAACACTCTTAAAACATAAGTGTTTCGAGTAGTGAAGCAAAATGTCGCAATAGCAACAAGTTGAATCAATACCCCTGTTTTAACAGAGGCAAAAAAGGAAACAATTACTTGCCGATAAAGGAGGATGAAACAAACGGTGACAGAAAGAAGCATCTAACTTATCTTGGATGGAAAACAAAGTAGGGCAGTAGCATTTCTAAAACGGTTGCATTGATTCATATTAACAGAGACATTCTCTTGAAACAACATTCGTTAAAAAAATGTAATTTACTTTTAACAGTGGCATTGCTTCAATTTTCCGGCGGCATTCTTAGATTAACAACAGCAAAATAGCTGTATGGGACATTCCAGCACCATGTGAGTACACATGTATAAATGGGTGATGCAAAGTATGTAGCCAAGCAGCATATATGCGCTGGTCCCATATTTGTTCTCTTTGAACCTTATTCCTATGTGAGGGCAGCAAATCTAGTCCTGCACAAACTACTCGACCCCCCAGTTTCTTTCCCTTTTCAACAAAGAGATCGGTTCCTTACAGATGTGTGTACTGGGTTACCCCCTTTTTCCATTTTCGACCTACAAAGCGGCTGGATAGCCACTCTATACTACTTTTCGCCCCTCCTTTCCTCATTGAACCACGTCCTAGATTCTTGCTCTAGCCCACCGCACCCTTCTTTCCTCTTTGAACCAAGACCTAGATTCGACTACAGATCGAAAAAGATCCACATGCAGCTAGAGCAACGACGGTTTCAAAGAAACTTATACCTTAGGTTTGTCGGGATGTGGCAAGGCGTGCGGCGGGAGGCCGGATCTGCCCACACTACGTCGACACAAGGAAGGAAGAAGGGTCGGTGGCCCTCCCTTGCAGCGCTGGGTGAAAGAGAACAGCAAACCGGCAAGTGGATTGCCTCCCTCGCCAAGGCGGTGAGTGAATTTGCACCTCCTCCCTTCCCGGTCGACGGGATCGGACGCCTCCTTCACCAGTTGTGAGGGGTGAGAGAGAGAAAGAGGCCAACGCAGTCTTGTTTAGATCTGGTGAAGAGAGGGTGAGAGGCGTGAATATAGCAAACCCTAGCAAATGAACACTGAGCCTCCAGCGTGTAACATATATGTAGTCTTGGCGGCGTGTGGAGAGTGCAAACCCTAGCGAACAAGCTACTGAGGCTCCAGCTTATATATATACTACTGTAGTACGGACTGAGCTCGGTGCCTTCACAAGACCTGCTTTTGGCTGTATGATAGGTGAGCCAGCCACATTTTGGGCCCACCTGTCATAAATCCAAAGGCAGGTGCACTAAGTCAATGAAGCTGCGTCCATATAGTACTCTCGTGTATACGACTAATATATAGTGGAGTGGTTTTCTTATTCTCTCCATAACAATCATTTTAAATTGTGTAAGTACGAAATGAAACTCTTTATTTAATGTACAATGAAGAAAACTAGTACTACTTCCGATGAACTAACGATCCACGCCCACGCGTCCTGGTCGCACTTCCTGTCCTTCACGTGTGGTACACTACCCTCCCTTAAGTGAACAACCACACATGCGCCAAATTATCGGAAACGTGTGAGAGTGTGTACAAATAAAGAATTTTAATTTCAATTATCGGAAAGGTTTGATAGTATTACAAAGTTTGACTTCAGTCAAATCTAATATGCAGAGTAAATAAAAATGGAAGGCTACTACGTCCATCCGGGTTTTTAGTCCACACCATTTTTTAAATCAAAGTTAATAGCTGGACAAATAAAATTACAGGGGAGCTGGAGACAAAGTTGTGAGAAGGCTTAGAACTCAATACAAAACATATGCTCTTAGTACCAACGTCGATCCTTCTTTGAGGAAACATTTGGTTCATAGCCAATTGTGTGATAAACTTGCACCAACGTGAAAGACGACTACGTCTCCAACGCAACCAAGGTGAACTGACGAAGGATATCATCTTTGTGCGTAACAAGCAAAGGGCACTGATGGAAGATAGCTTGTTTTTCATTGAAAATCGATCAGCTTCACCAGCCGACGCAACCATGAGGCGCAACCATGAGCATCGATAGGTCATCGTGGTGATGCATCATCCATTTGGCATCAAGTTTGGGTGAGGCACCTATGAAGTTCGACAAATCCTCATTGTGGTCTGTTTCTTATCAGTAATCAAGCTCGAGGAAGGAAGAACCATGTGGCAGAGGACAGTGAGGCGGAACAAAAATGGCCATCCAATTTTGTGCAGTTCCACTAAAATTGAGGAAGACATGCCCGGGTATGGAGACACGCATCGCTGTTTCCAAAAATATAAAAAAGGGTTAGCAACGACATCTCAATTTTCAATAAGAATTAATGAAAAGTACACCAACAAACAGAAGCATCATAATTATCTTGATGGGAACTAAACCAGGATACCCGAGAAAGAAAGCATTTCTTCATTTAACCAGTGATAGTACTACCACCATATGGACAATGACCGCACAACCACCCTGTACTTTTTGTCGAAACAACATGTATACCTCCACCGAGGCATAAATCAGGGCAACTTTTTGAGTGGCATTTCCTCTATAATAGTACTAGTAGGTGATGTTGGACCAGCCGACGAACCCTAGCTACTATGCATGGGGAGCTGGGGAGTAGTCGCATAGAAGAAAACCCGCACGCGACACAGGGGAGCTGGACCAAGACAAGAAGTTATACCTCAGGTGGGCGAGATGTCGTTTAGGCGGGCGGGCGGGATCTGCCCACACGACGGCAGCGAACAAGGGCGCGGAGGATCTTCGTCCGTGCCAGCGCCGGCTCCGAGAGGATGGTGCGCATCGGCTTCCTCCGTCGCCGACGGCGACAACGTCAATGCTGCACCTCCTCACCTCCCGCAGCGGATGGGATTCGGCCAAATCTATGACCACCGGTGAGGAGAGAGATAGAGTGGACACTGTCATCTTGTTTTGATATGGAGAGGGTGAGAGAGCGAGACGCGAGAAACTCTATCAAACAAGAGGCTATAATGGAGTAAAAACAATCTCTCCATAGCAGTGGTTTTAAATAGAATCTGCGTTCCTGAAAAAAGCGAAAACTGGTGAACAATTTTTAAGGGTCTGTCTAGGACACATCTAGATGTGACATAGTTATGTCACATCTAAGTTGATGTCCACTCTGTTTGTGGTCTATTTTTTTCCTAGTTTTTTTTGTTTCTTGTTGCTACATTATATACTTGTGGGAGCTTAGATGTGATATCCTTAAATAACATCTAGATGTGAATTAGACAAACTTATTTTCTAACGTACTAAGAAAGAAAACTCGATCAAAAACACGCCCCGCTTCCAGGTCGCGAGAGTCGTCGCGCACACACACATAGACATAGACATGCATATCCGTGTTTACGTAAAATTCCATTTCCATCTCCATCTCCAAATATATTTGTCCAACTGGCACATTATTTACGTTGTTAATTATATATGTAGCAATATTAACGTTCAACATCTCTTGTTTGTGCACGTCCGGACCGCTGCCACGGCCGGTCCTGACCAACCCAAACCCTCTTCATCACCCTCGCGTGCTTCCCGCCCGAAACGGTCAGTGCCGCATTCATGCCCGGCCAGAGTGGACGCGACCTCTCACTGGCGCTGGCATTGAAGCGGCGCGCCGGCCGAGAGAGCGTCGCCCGTGCCGCTTCCGGGTGCACGCGGCTGCTCCGCGTTCAAAGGTCGCAATAGCCAGCTACAACATGCATGCAAAAAGTTCTTGGGAGTCCGTGCTACAGCTAGCTGTCCTCCCCCAACTCGTCAATCTCTTCCGGTGGTGCTAGTACTCCATGGCACGATCCATCGACAAGCAGGCGGGAAAGTTATCGTATACGCGGTTTGCGGTGAGTGGCATGCCGAGCGACCGTGTGGGGTCGAGCCGTGAAGGAGGGTGAGACACGAACACGACATACGTGATTTAAACATTGGTTTTGCTCGATAGCGCAATCCAACGAAACGAAACGTTGGTTTCTCTCTGTTTCCATTTTTTCTCCGGAAAAACAGAAACTTTCCACTCCATTTTCATTCCTATTCCAAGGTTGCCCCGTTACAACATTCCATCAAATACAAAGGAAAACTAACACGCATGCTGATGCATCTCAATGATTCACAGATCATAGCCAATATTTACTTCACAACTAAAGAAACAAATTGTGAGAGCATGTACGAAAGAAAAACTACTGATGGGGTCACTACAACTTAAACCCTAAACCCTAAACATGATTTAATTTCCTGGCCAGGTAGAACCTGTCGAAGGAAAGACGGCTGGCACCCTCGGATCATATGATCCTTTTGTGCAGTTCCACTAAAATCGACCTGAGCATCCCTGATGGCAAAGATATTGAAGAAGTGCGATTAGAATAATAGTACTGGCACTAGTTCATGAGACATAAACTCATCACAAGTAGAAGCCGGTAGAAGTAGAGAAAGATCGACATGGAGATGGAGCTACGACAGTGGAGCAAGCCGACTCCAAAAGGAAGATGGACTACCTGGGACGTCGGGCTGTAGCTAGAAGGGCGGTTGGGACGCGGCATCGGCCCATACCGCGGTGACCCCCGATTGGGACGCACCGACTATGGGTTTTCTCCCTCGCCGATGTCGACCGCACGTAGAACATTGTTCCCTTCCCCCAGCTGCGGGATCAGGCCCATCATTCTATGATTGTGAAGAGAGCAACCTAAGAAAGTAGGCTTGTAGCTTAGGCTCCTGCTAGTGTATATATAGTGTATCAACAATTTTATATTGCGTACGTGTCATTCAAGAGTGAAATGATGGTTGCTTCTTCCGACTAACTTACTGTGTGATTTGACTGCTCCTTAGTGGACCCTACACGTACTCCCCCTACGTATGCATAGCGATCCTGCGTACACATGGACGCAAAAACGCACGCGCCCTAATGCATGCATGTCCGAGCACACGACGAACACACACGGTCATGCTCAAGTGCTCAACCTACACGTGCATGCACACACATACTCGGTCGTGGTGAGCTAGTGACCGTATAAACACCGGAAAATATATATATTGAGCGCATTGAGCGTATTATGAAGTCCATCGAACGTATTTTTACAAATATCTGATGATGAGCGGTGTATTTATCTCGTTTGAAATTAAGCCATATTAACCGGAGAGGAGGCGGTATGGACTAGCATTACTTTTTTGTGTCCCGTCAACTTGCGAACGAGGAGAAGGTTGCAGGACGGAGAAGCTTTGCGCGGTGGCTCGCAGGACAAGGAGAAACTTTTGACTAATGCAAGCTCTCCCTCGCTCGAGCGGTGGGCGTGCAACGATTAATTCGTGTAAGATTGCGAAGCATACACTATACTACTAGTGCTATTATTGTTTGACTTCCCGAATAGGCGAATAGCCAAGCGCAAAGTTTACTAGTACTACTACTATAGTCTATAAAGGTCCGTACTATACTAGTACTAGGAATCGGATGGAGGAGCGTCTGCACTCTTATTATAATTTTAAAATGTGATAAAGCAATCTTCAACACATTTGGTTCTCTTCGAGGGTTCTCGCATGTGATAATGGAAGTTGATTGCATGGAACACTCACCACAATTCTCGCTTAATTCTGGCTCATATCCTGTAACAAATAGTAGCGCTCGGTAATATTTCCTCTTTTTTGTTATTTAGCATGTAAACAGGTTAGCAAACCTTGCGGCGCATCTTCGTGCGAACCGTGCTTGCTGCACTTTGAATGTGGCCGAGAGCTGGCTTGATGAAACACCTCGCTTCCTACTTCTTTTTTTGCGGGGTACCACGCTTCCTAGTGACCAGTGTCTTGGCTGATCGTCCTAAGAATGCTTATATATGAATAAAGCTCTCTCATTTACCCGCAAAAAAGATTAAGCCATATTAACTGGAAAGGAGGGAGTATGGACTAGCACTACTTTTTGGCGTGTCCCGTCAACTCGCAGAACGAGGAGAAGCTTGCAGGACAAGGTGAAGCTCGCTTACGCCTTTTGACTAATGCAACCTACCCTCGGTGGACATGCATCAGTCCATTCGGTGTCAAATTGTCAGAGGCATACACTGTAGTACCCAACATGCGAAGTACCATCATTGTTCGACTTCACGAAGAGGCGAAGAGCCAAGCGCACTAGTACGAGTAGTACTACTACTAGAACCGCATGGTGGAGCGTCTGTACTCTTATTTTTTTTATCTCTGATAAAGTACATGTTTATTCCGGAGAAGGGCGGAAAACGGCAGCCCAACATGTAATGAATGATATCGATCAACCAACCATGCTCGAATATATCTTGGCCTCCGTGCGAGCCCGTCTATGTGTTCTCGCTCCTCGTCTCTCTCAAGGAACGGCGGATTGGCTCTTTGCCGTCAGTTGAGATCGGTTTGCTCACACTCCTGTCCCACATGTCAGTGACATGCCAAGAGGAGGTGCGTTGACCGACTGGCCATATGCGTACTTGGTTTTGCACCTTCATACTACTCCTCCCTCCGTCACAATTTACAGGGTGCGCTTCATTATGATGCATTTCTCTCAATGCATTTCCACCACCAGAGAGACTTTAGACGCGTTTGGTTTAATGCTCAATTAATTAGGGTGTGGTAACTGCAATTGAGTCCACAATTTTCTCTCCATGTACTGTACTACTATGGAGTGGAGTAAGTGCATGCATGTGTGTACCCGGGGTGGAAGCACTGCATGCATGTGTGTACGCATTATTCCCTCTAGTAATAGACGTCGTGCTATAACTACCAATGCTATTTTTCAGGCCGATCGCTAGTCGCCTTGGTCCCACAGATTTTTTTCTTTTTTTACGAAGCACGCTGTATAAACAAAGGACGGATGGAGTAGTATGAGCGGATTCAAAGAAGAGTGTATTGATGGTTGCTTCTTCAGAGCAACTTACAGTGGGAAAGGTGGGGCTTATGATTTGACTGCTCATTACTCACTATTAATGCGGCGCAACGACCGGGCTGAGTCTGCCATCCGGTTGTGCACTACCCCCTCGATTCTTAAATATACTCCGGAGTATTTGTCTTTCTAGAGATTTCAACAAATGACTACTCAAATATTTGTCTTTTTAGAGATTTCAAATGGACTGGCACATACGGATGTATATAGACATATTTTAGAGCGTAGATTCACTCATTTTGCTCCGTATGAAATTTGTAAAAAGAGTGAATCTACACTCTAAAATATGCCCATTTGAAATTTGTAAAAAGACAAATATTTAGGAATGAAGGAGTATAATTTTGTGCATGGCACATGGACCCGGATGATGAAGAGGCTTCTGGCAATGCTATCAAGCTTCCATCATTTGTTTACATAATTGACGTACTATACAAATAATTTTCGAGCGACATGAAATTGTACAATGGTGTGAGCTTTCAGCTTTTGTTTCGCGTGTCTTGCCATCGATGCTCTTTCGGAAACAATAAAAAACTAACTTACTTGCTAATGCATGTCAACTATTAGCAGATTAGAGCTAATAATTACATCACAACTGAAGACAGAGTTGTGAGAAGGTGTTAAATTAAAATAGATCCATGCTTTCATTGGCAGCAACGTCCCCCAGCTCTGCCTAAATCAACAAGGCATGTTGGGAAAAAAGTAGCTGTCTGGAGCATGCAACATTCGATCATTTTGTGCAGTTCCACTAAAATAGAGGTGGCGTCCCTGTTCCAAAGATATTAAGTGTGATTACGATAATAGAGGACTGCTGATGAAACAATAAACACACAAATAGAAGCCGGTCACCTTTGCGGTCTCTCTTAAGACTAACTAGTTGGAGAAGATTAGGCTCGGAGTTGGATGAGGAGGATAGAGAAAACCAATCTCCTTTGTGCGACGACTTTGAAATGTAGAGACGTTGCCGTGTGACATTTTAGTACAACTGCACAAAACACTCTCAAGAAAAAAGTGATTTGTGCAGTTCACCAAAAGGTCGCAATAGCAACGAGGTGAAATGGATAGCCCTGTTTGCAAAAAAGAGGTAGAAAGGAAACAATTACTGGCCAATAACAGTTGATGACACATGCGACGACAAAAAAAGAAGCATATTCCTTGTCCTAAGGGAAGATAACAACACGGTTGTGTTTGGCTAAAACGGTGTGAGGACAAGAATGCAATATGGAAAGTACACCGGACGAGCTACGTTTTGGGCAAAGAACTATGGAAGATCCACATGCAGTGACATGGGAAGACCGGCAGTGGAGCAAGGCCGGAGGGGATACCTGCAGGTCGTCGGGATGTAACTAGGTGAGCGGCAGCGGGCGGAATCTGTGAGCAGGTGGCGTAGGCCCTGCCGCGCCGGAGCTTGGTCGAGAGAACGCGGCGTGTCGCAGATCAGGACGTGCTGCCTCGGTGCCGTCAAGCGGAGAAACGATGCACTTCCTCCCTTTCCCCGGCGGACGGGATGCGGCGGATCGGTGACCAATGGTGAGAGAGAGAGAGCCACCACTCCCTTTCCCCGGCGGACGGGATGCGGCGGATCGGTGACCAACAAAGGAGAGAGAGAGAGCCACCTCAGCCTTCATGAGATACTCAAGAGCGACAAACCAGCGAGCAGGCTCCATTGTATATAGTGAGCGGACTACCTTTTTCTCCATAAAATTGTTTTATATTCGTATGCGTGCCATTGGCGCTATAACTTTATTTAAAAATAGCGCAACGCGTCAAGTCGAACTTAGTTTCGTGCACGCGTGGTACACGACCTCCTAGGTAAACAACCGCTACAGCATTCAAATTAGCACGTGTGCTGCCATTTCAAATAAAGAAATGAGCTCCACCGTGTACCAGCGAGTGTCGCTGGGCACGAGGCGTGAGTACGTGCACGGTGCACCTATTCTCTTCTTGTATACGTACACCACCTACGTGGGGTTGTGTGAGAGAGATACAAACCTAGAGATATATAGTGTGTGGGTTATTGAGAGTTTTTTGGGGGGGGGGGGGGGGTCAATCAAAAAATGTAACATATGCAATGTGTGTGAAATAGAGTCCTAGATATAACATATATATAGAGGGGGCGATCCACGAGAAGAGAGTGGAGGTATCATCGGCTTGACGTGTCCATAGAATCGAAGAGAGGGATGATGTGTGTGTGTGTGTGCACGCGCGATCGATAAAGAGTGCCATCGAATTTGTGTGTGCCCACGTCAAAGATATAGAGTGGCTGGCCTACTGGAACGTGAGATGGGACATGTGCAGTTTGTCTCTGTGGCATGGATACCTACCTGCAGCGTTCGACTATCGGTGTGTGGTGGGGGAAGAGGGAGGCCCAATTAACTATAGAGGTACAATGGCTGGTATATGTGTGGAGGAGGAGAGAGGCCTACCTCATGTATTAAGGAGATCGATCTGCCTCATGTATTAAGGGAGATCGATCGGCATCCATGCATATGTGCAGGAGAGGAATAAGGTTGAGAGAGATACTTAGCTAGAGTGTTGGAGGGGGTGGTAGTGGAGTTGCTTCTAACAAATGGTGGGATAGGCTTTCTAGACAAACGGAGGGCACGCCCGCAATATTGATAAGAGAGGAGATGGCTGCTTGTTGTCTGTGCACGTGCGTGTGAGAGATGGGTCAGGAGGCATGCACAAATGATGAGGGGGGATGATGTGGCTGTGGTAAGCAGACGTAACTACATAGGAAGATCAATCGCCCTTTGTTAGAGAAAGGAGAGACATAACTTGTGAGGTACGTCAATCGATGGGGGGGGGTAGTTAAAGTCGATCTAGGTATATGTTGGGAGATCAATCGGCATACATGAATGTGTGTGTTAGAAGCAAATGAGGCACGAGGAGAAGGATATAGAGAGGGATGCATGTAGGAGGTGGTACGAGAGGCATACTATATCGAGGAGGGAGGAGTGTGCAAGTACGAGAACGATGAGAAGAGTGGTGGGAGTGAGGCATGGACGGTGACAAGAGAAGAGGGGAATCTTGTGTTTGTGCTAGGCACACCTGGCTAGAGAGGCATATCGATCGATGTGTGCCATAAAGAAGGAGCTGGGGGGCCTACACACACCGTGGTGAACGACCTAAAGTGAAAAGACGAATTTGCGCGATGGAGCTAGAGAATGCTGAGGGAGGGTGAGAGGGATGCGGGCGTGTGCATGCACAGGAGAAAGTTAGCGCTAGCTACAAAGATAAGAGGGTTGTGTGGGTGTAAAAGACGAATAGAGATCATATATACTTCATTATAAAAAGCGAATTCGGATATTTGAAGAATTTATCATAGTGTTTCAAACCGACACATGTGTGAATATATATAACGGTGGTACACATGGTGTGGTTATGAACATGTTATACTACATTTAATATATTTTATCTCTACTCTTATAAAAAAACGGAGTTGCTGATGATGGTGTGCCTGCCATCCTGCATTATATCTGGCGGATAGCAAGGAAACTATGATGGTTGAAGTTGGCAACAATCATGATTGTAGATTCTTATTGAAATAGAGAAATGAATTCAAATTTAGTTCGAATTGCAGCAGTAGTATAGACATTTGGAATGCACTAAAATGTTGGTATGAGTAGGTTACATGCATTATACAGCAAGCGAAAAAATTTAATCGGACATAACATGGATTCATACTCCCTCCTTCCATCTATATAGGGCGTAATGAGATTTTTAAGACCTCCTTTGACTATTGACAAGATTAATAGTACATGACATGCACAATGTGAAAATTATATCATTGAAAGAACCTTCCATGCATTTAATTTAATGGTGTGCTTTGTGTAAGTTGCATGTCATATATCATTGCTCTAATATTTGGTCAAAGTTAGCATCGAAAAACGATTAGGCCCTATATAGATGGAAGGAGGAGTAGCTTTGAATAGCATTTGTATAGTAGAACGGGCAAGACTCTCTCTTTGTGTGGTGTGAATAGTTTTATTTTTTTGTTTTCTTTTTGGTTGAGGGAAGTGCGAATTGATTTGGTACGTACAAGTACAATATTACTACACGTTAGGCTTGTCCCTAAAATTCAACCCGCATCTTGTTATATCCCAAAAATTCAGATATCGTGCTCCCTAAACTGGCGCCTTCACAACCCGCGCCTTGCTATCCCGAAATTACAACACGCGCGAAAAATCCCTCCAGCTGCCAAATCCCGACACGCGAAATCCCCATTCTAACCCTGAGCCGAAAGGGCCGCTAGTTCAAATCTTTGGGGGGTACTTTTGTAACACACCCTACATTTTGGACAAGCGCGTCCCTAAGTCATGCTTCACCCCCTCCCATCGCCCCCTTTTCGCCATTCGAAATCCCAGGTCGCCATAACCTCTCCGCTCCAGCCGCGAAACCCCACCCTCCTCCGTCCGCCACATCACCGCTGCCCAGCTGGAGCCTCTTCCCCGACGATGTCGTCCACCGCAACAGCTCAACGTCCCTCGTCCACCTCCCCGGATGAGCATCCGTCGTCCATCTCGCCGTCCCGCCGGTTCAGCCGCCCCGTCCTCCACCTCCAAGGAGCTGCTCCGACGATCGCTTCGTCTATCGCGGCTGCTCCATCCCCATAGCGCCGCCTTAACCTGCTCCACCGGAACCGCAGCATCCTCACCGACTCCTCGGACGAAGCCGAGGCCTACTCGGTGCCACCAAAGAGGTTGTACACTCATCGCATCGCACCTTCTCCTTAACTTGACCTCCCGGCGCCGACGGTGCTCCATCCCACACTCCCATGGAGCGGCTACCTTGAAGCCGGCACCGCGGGCGACATCTCCATGGCGTCTCTCCCCCAGTGCGAGGCCCCTTCGGCGGCGGCGTCCATACCAGCCGGATCTGCTGCTGCTGCTCCGGCTCTCGCTCGCTCGCTCACGCTGCTGCTGCTGTTTCGGCTCGCTCGATCGCTCGCTCGCCCAGCTGCTGCTGCTGCTCTCCCCCTCGCTCGTGCTGCTGCTCTGCTCCGATTAAGCCACACTTCAATCGACTGAATCGACTTTTGGGTCAGTCGATTTTCAGGGGTTGGGGGGCTCGCGGAGTTAAGGAAGAACCACCCGCAACGGGGACGGGGGCTCACCGGAGAGGTTCCCCACTATCTATTTTAGGGTTCAGGGTAGGGGGCGGGTGGCCTAGAGGGCTGGCCGGGCCGGCGGTGGCGAGTTGTTTCGGGGCGGCGAGGCGGCGCTAGGGCCGGCGATTCGGCCGGTGGTGGCTGGTGGCTCAGGGGGTGCAGGTTGAAGATGAACTGCAGGCCCTCCCTAAACTACATGTCAAGTGCCTCTCTGCTACCATTGCGTCCAGTTTCGACAGTAGCATTCAGATTCCACAGTAAATTTCAGTTTCGAGAGTTAATTCAGAGTCAACAGTTTTTACCTCATCTGTTGTAGTCAGGTGGTCTTTGGTGATGTTAATTTTGCATCCATTTTACATCATCTATTGGAGATGCTATTAGAATCCCACTTGATATTGATGATGTCTGTCTTGTGCTGCTTCAGCCTTTACGTCTTACGGCTCACCGGAGCTGCTCCAACGACAGAACGATCCATCACAATAGAGCAGTGCCCTGGACGCCGTCTATAGATTCCTCAGATCTTCCTCCACACCTCCGACAGCCACCTCTGCCTCAACTACTTCAGCGACCAACCCAATGATGCTGAGGTCGACATGGCTACGACAAAGAGGTTGTACACTTGTTGCATCACTTATTACTATACATTCACGTCGATCCATTAGGGCTATTTTGGTTCAACGGAAAAACGTCTATCCACTGGTTGTTACCATCACTCTAAATTTCTGCATGCTCTCCTTACATAATCTCACCATATTTTTTTGTATGCATGTCAGATATTGTACACAACAGTCTGAACATGTAGAGAAAAAGAGAAGAGTTTTATGCGGCAATACAATGTCATGCGACATCGCTCCATGGTGGGTTCAATGGCATACCCTCCCCCCCTCTCCGTTGTAATCCATAGGAAGATATCTGTTACGAGGAGGATTGAGACGCTGCGACCACTCCTATTTACCCCCAAGGTGTTTGCTCTACCTTGGCATGATGATGTTAGTCATATCATGCATATGTTGCCTTGCAAAGGCCTACTTTTGACATCATATATGTCATCCGCTTAGTTTAGACATGTTCTGTAATGCCACTTGTTTAGTTTCTATATCATATATGGGAATTATGCAGTCTCATGTCTTTTAGCCAGCCATAATATATGTGAAATGTACAATGCCATCCTGTTTAACCAGGCATCATATATTTGAATGATATCTTGCCCATACTTTTCTTCATTACATTTCCATTTGTCGACAATGTTTGTACATTAAACTACTCTTCCTGTGAATCAGCCATTTGGGTGGGAGATGGAAAAATCTGGAGTGAAAACAAGGCCTTCAAAGCGAGCGAGTACTCTTTGTGGCGACCCGACCTCAAGCGGTCAAGTCTCGTGCTTTCAAATGTCATCCTGGATCGAGTAATCTTGACACACACGATTTTGAAGGATTTAATACAGAGTAGCAATCACACACTTATTACATCGAATGTCTAAAGAAAGAACTTATTACAATAATATGGCTTAAGGCCATCTAATACGATAACAACGAAAGGCTTGGAAGATAAAGTGAGTCCATCAACTCCAACGGCTTAGCTGAGCTGCACGACAACGACCTAACGAACCTTACTCCTCGTCTGAAAAGTCTGCAACATAATACGTTGCAGCCCGAAAACTGGTCAGCACATGGAATATGCTGGAAAAATAACACAGTAGAGCATGGACAGAATAATGCTATCACTACATGCATATTTGGCTGGTGGAAAGCTCTATGGTTATAGTTTTTGCGAAAAGCCAGTTTTTTCCTACAACAAAGGAATAGATTTTAATTTAACTATCATGGTAGTTGAAACATTGAGAAGGTACCCCCAACTCAATCCCAATTAAAATAGTTAACAACCCAACAATATTAATTAAGAGTGATGAGATACATGTGATAATCCAAGTACTAGATACTCAAGATTGTCCATAACCGGTGACATGGCTAACCATGATTAGATTGTACACTCTGCAGAGGTTTGCGCACTTTTCCCCACAAGACTCGATCACCTCCGTTGGATTTCTCGCACTACATGGTGTTTGAGAAACGGATGACCGAGACACAGTCTTTCACAAACATTAACTCTCTACTCCGGGTAGACCATACCAAACCTACAAAACCCACTACCTGCCGATCCACCTCTTCAAGAGCTTCATGTAACTTACTCAACTATGCTAGAGCCCATAATAGCTTGTGGCTGCACACGGAAATTTCTAGCATGAATCATCTCAGTTCCCTTTGAGCCTGGGTGGCGGTCCATAGGAAGATCACACGGGTACCCCGGGATTTCCAAAAAAAATAGACAACACTGGGTTCCCCAGGTGCCTCAATCCACCCAGATGTGTATTTAAGTTGCCACCTTAGGTTGAACCATTAATTAACAATCTCACATCTGTCATGGATTTCACTCAAACCCAAACCACGTCTACGAGCATAGCATAGCAATATAAGTACCGCGTAGAAGTAACTCCCAAGGGTTTGATAGTAACAGGGCAATAGGTTCTACCTCAATAACTACTTCCCAACCCACAAGTTAATGACATCCTAATCATGCAATGTTTGAGGATTGGAACTAATGCATAAAAACTGGGTATGAAAAGAGTATGATCAATGTGTTACTTGCCTTGCTGAGGATCCGCGAATCCTAGGGACTCGTAGTAACACGCTTCCCACTCCGGGAATTCTATCGCAAACAACAAATAGCAATCATAAGCAACAAGCAAAGATGCACAAGCAAAACTCAAATAAGAGAGGTTGACCAGAAATTTCAACTTAAGAACTCCGGTTCGCAAAAAGAATCAAATCAAACGGAGCAACGAAACTCAAACGGCGAAAGAAACAAGATCCGTTTACTAATCTAAACTAAGGTCAAATTTTACAATACCAAAATCTTGTTTAAGTTGATTAAATAGAGAGAGGGTATCGAGACAAAGATCTAGGCGCTTGAATCCCCTGATTCCGACCAACGAGCGAAAAGATAAACAGAAACTAAGATCGGATCAGAAATCGCGATCGAAAATAATCGCAGATAAATCCGATAAAAGAAAACTGAGGAACAGACTAACGAACGAGCGTTCGTTAGCTGTAACTAACGGGCGAAAACTGCTCGTTTAAATGAACGTACGGACGAACGTCCGCTAAATAGAAGAACCGGAAAAAAACGGCGAACCGATTAAAAAAATGAATCTAGGGTTTCTAAAAAAACCGAACGGTTTTAAAAGAAAACCGGCAGCGACGGATCGGCGCGGTACCTCCGGCGAGGCGGGTTGGGCAGCGGGCGGCGGGCTCGGCAGGTGGCGCGGGGCGGCAAGCGGCGGCGGCGGCAGCAAGCGGCGGCGGCGCAGCGGCGGCGGGCGACTTGGGGCTCGAGGGGCCCCGGTGGTATTTAAAGGGGGTGGGGGAGGCGGCGGCGGCTCCGACTTGGGAGGGGTCGGCGGCGGCGGCGGCGGCGGCTCGGACTCTCCCGAGTCTGGCGGCGGCACGGGACGGGGAGGCGGTGGTGCGGGTGGGCCGGCCTGGCTCGGCTGGGCTTCGGCCCAGTCGGGCTCGGGAAGTTTTTTTTAAACAATTTCGCCGACAGAAAAAAAATCCTAGAAAATAAAATAAAAATCTAAAAATGCCAAAAAAAATTCACCGTCTAAATAAAATATTTAGAACGAGATGAACATTTTCTTGGCCCTAAAATGCATTTTTGAAAACGTGCAATTTTTCTAATGCAAATAAAATCAAATAAATGATTTTAATATTTTTCCTCCAATATTTCAATTATTTTGGAGAATTCATATTGTCTCCTCTCATTTATTTTAACATGGAATATTATTCGGAGAGAAAAATAATGAAAATCAAAATCCTCGTTTCATTAGTCGATAAAAAAATCAAATATGAAACCCGGGAAATCCCCAACTCTCTCCGAGGGTCCTTGAGTTGCTTAGGATTTCGAGGATTGCGGAACGAAAATGCAATAAAATATGATATGCATGAATGACCTATGTATAACATTCCAAATTGAAAATTTCGAATGTTACAAACCTACCCCCCTTAAGATGAATCTCGCCCTCGAGATTCGGGTTGGCTAGAAAATAGGTGTGGGTGGTCTTTGCGGAGATCACCCTCTCATTCCCAGGTGGCTTCATCCTCGGTATGGTGGCTCCACTGAACTTTGCAAAACTTAATAACCTTGCTGCGGGTGACTCGGCTGGCAAACTCAAGAATCTTAACCGGCTTCTCCTCATAAGTCAAATCACTGTCCAACTGAATCGCCTCCAAGGGTATTGTATCTCTTAACGGTCTTGTTCAACTGTGAAACGTGGAACACATCGTGAACTACTGACAATCCCTCAGGTAATTCCAACTTGTAGGCAACTTATCCCATCCGTTCCAAAACACGATACGGTCCTACAAATCTCGGGGCTAACTTTCCCTTAACTCCAAAATGTTTCACTCCTCACAAGGGTGATACTCGCAGATATGCTCTGTCTCCAATTTCATAGGTTACTTCCTTGCGTTTCGAGTCTGCATAACTCTTCTGCCTGGACTGAGCAATCTTCAGTCTATCACGAATCAGTTTAACCTTCTCCTCAGACTCCTTGATCAAGTCTGGTCCAAACAACTGCCGGTCTCCTACCTCATCCCACATCAACGGTGTTCTGCACCTGCGTCCATACGGGGCTTCAAACGGTGCCATCTTCTAACTGGCTTGGTAGCAATTGTTGTATGAGAACTCTGCATAGGGCAAATTGTCATCCCAGCTAGATCCATAATCTAGCGCACAGGCTCTCAACTTGTCCTCCAAAATCTGATTGACTCTCTCAGTCTGTCCATCTGTCTGTGGGTGGAACGTTGTACTGAACTCCAATCTTGTTCCCAAAGTCTGGTGTAACTGATGCCAAAACTTTGAAGTAAACTGTGTTCCTCTATCTGATACGATGGTCCTCGGAACTCCATGCAGACATACGATCCTGGACATATATATCTTGGCCAGCTTCGCACTTGTATAGGTGGTTTTCACTGGGATAAAGTGAGCCACTTTGGTCAAGCGATCAACTACTACCCATATAGAATCATATCCTGCTTTGGTTCTGGGCAATCCGGTGATAAAGTCCATGCCAAGTTTATCCCACTTCCATTCGGGTATCGGCATAGGCTGTAATAGTCCTGCTGGCTTCTGATGCTCTTCCTTTACTCTCTGACATACATCACTACGGCTACATACTCGGCAATATCCTTCTTCATACCAGTCCACCAGAAACGTTCCTTCAAATCTAAATACATCTTGGTGTTTCCGCGGTGTATCGAGTATGGTGAGTCATGAGCCTCCTAAAGTATTAACTTCCTGATCTCTGGGTTATTGGGCACATAAACTCGGTCCTCAAACCATAAGGTATCGTGCTCATCCTCACGAAAACCTTTGGCCTTTCCTTTGCTCATCTTCTCGTTTATCTCGGCAATCTCTTTGTCATCCTTCTGAGCTTCTCGAATCTTGCCCAACAATGTAGACTGAACCTCCATTGTTGCAACAAAACCTCTTGGAATAATCTCTAATCGAAGTTCCATGATATCCTCTGCTAACTCCTTCGGCAATCCCTTACTTTCAAGGATATTGGCATAACTCTTCCGGCTCAAATCGACTGCTACGACATTGGCATTTCCTAGATGATAGTGTAGCTTCATATCGTAATCCTTTATAAGCTCCAACCATCTCCTCTGCCTAAGATTCAGCTCCTTCTGTGTGAAGATGTACTTCAAACTCTTATGATCCGTGTACACATCACAACGGTTTCCAATAAGTTAATGTCTCCAAGTTTTCAACGCATGCACTACGACTGCTAACTCCAAATCATGCATGGCATAGTTCAACTCATGAGGTTTTAGTTGTCATGAGGCATACAAAACAACTCTTCTGTCCTGCATAAGCACACATCCAAGTCCTAAGAGAGAGGCGTCGCAATACACTTGGAACTCCTTATGTATATCTGGCGGTGTTAGCACTGGGGCTGTAGTCAAATGTTTCTTCAACTCCTGGAAACTTGCCTCGCAATCTTCTATCCATTTAAACTTAGTATCCTTCTTCAATAGTTCAGTCATTGGCTTCGCAATCTTGGAAAAATTCTCATTGAATCTTCAGTAGTATCCTGCGAGTCCAAGAAAACTGCGGATCTCGCTAACTAAAGTGGGTGCCAACCATTCAGTGACAGACTGAACCTTGCTGGGGTCTACTGCTATACCTTCTCCTGATATAACATGCCCAAGGAATCCAACTTCCTTGAACCAAAATTCGCATTTGCTGAACTTAGCATACAACTGGTGTTCCCTGAGTTTCTCAAGAACTAAGCGCAAATGCTCCTTGTGCTCCTCTTCATTCTTCGAGTATACCATAATATCATCATTAAACACCACAACAAACTTGTCCAAATACTCCATGAACACCTTGTTCATCATGCTCATGAAATAGGCAGGAGTGTTAGTTAGTCCAAACGACATGACCGTATACTCGTATAATCCATACCGCGTGGTGAACGCTGTCTTTGGTATATCCTTCTCTCGAATTTTCAACTGATGATATCCCGATCGTAGATCAATCTTCGAAAACACTTTAGCTCCTTGCAGCTGATCAAACAGATCATTGATCATCGTCAGTGGGTATTTGTTCTTAATCGTCACTTCATTCAAAGCTCGATAATCAACAACCATCCTTAGGGATTTATCCTTCTTCCCAACCAAAAGTACTGGGGCTCCCCAAGGTGATGAACTTCTTCAAATGTAACCTTTCTCCAATAACTCCTTGATCTATTTCTTAATTTCCTCTAGATCATTTGTGGGCATCCGATAGGGTCTCTTGGATATTGGCCCTGTACCTGGCAATAGCTCTATCAAAAACTCAATGTCTCTATCCGGTGGCATGCCTGGTAACTCCTCTGGAAAAACATCTGGGTAGTCCTTCATTACAGGCACTTCCTCCTGAACAACTCCCGTGAGGGCATTCACTTGGCTCCTCCTAGGCATAGCCTAGATACATACTTAATCCTTTTTCCCTCCGGGGTGGTGAGATAAATCGACTTACTAGCACAGTCAATACTTCCTCCATACTTTGACATCTAGACCATACCTAATATCACATCCAATCCTTGTGACTCCAAAATAATTAGGTCAGATGGAAAAACATGTGTGCCAATGGTTATGGGTATCTGGTCGCACCATCGGCTAGCCATGTACTCTGCTCCAGGTGAACTCACTAGGATAGGGGTCCTAAGGGTTTGGGTTGGTAGTTTAAACTTATCCACAAATCCCCTTGATATGTATGAATGCGATGCACCAGTATCGACAAGAGCGGTAAATGACTTAACCAAAAACTTACCTATTACCGCGTCCGGCTGCTCTTCAACCTCCTCCACGTTAACGTGGTTCACTTGTCCTTTGTTGAATGGATTAGGCTTCTTCCCAGCGCTCCTATTTCCATTTCCATTCATTCCTTCAGGGAAATCATTGGCATAGTGCCCTGTTTTCCCGCACTTAAAGCAAGTAACTTGACTTAGGTCTCTTTTGGCGGGTGTGGCTGGGTTGGAGGGGTTCTGCTTGTTGTTAGCTCCGTTCCCATTTCCATTCTTAGCACCATTGTGATTATGCGATCCTCCTCCAGTCTGGTTGTGACCTCCATGGTTATGAACAAGTCCTCCCGAGTTCGGGGTTAGGCGAGGCTTCTGCTGAGCTCCTGAGTTATACTTCCCTTGTCCGTACTTCCTCTTACGGCTCTCAATCTGCTGCTGCTTCCCTTCAATCATAAGAGCCTTATCTACCAACTCCTGGTAGTTGTTGAAGGTTGCTACCATCAACTGCATGCTCATCTCATCATTTAGTTCTTCCATAAACTTCTCCTGCTTCGCGGCATCTGTGGCCACATCATCAGGGGCATAGCGAGATAACTTGCTAAACTCATCCACGTACTGAGCCACAGTATGGTTCCCTTGGCATAAGTTGCGGAACTCCCGCTTCTTCATCTGCATAGCTCCAGTTGAGACATGGGATGTGCGAAAAGCTTGCTGGAACTGGTCCCAAGTGACATTGGCTATGGAAAAAGTGGCCGGGTAATTCTCCCACCATTAGGTTGCTGGTCCATCCAATTGATGTGCGACAAAGCGCACCTTCTCAACATATGTGCAACTTGCGGTGGTCAACTCCCTTCCAATACGTCGTAGCCAATCATCAGCAACTGTAGGCTCGGTGCTACTGGAAAACACTGGCGACTGTAACCTTGCAAAACGGGCTGGTTGTCCACTGGTGGCGGATTGTTGTTGTTGTTGTTGTTGTTGTTGTTGTTGTTGTTGTTGTTGTTGTTGTTGTTGTTGTTGTTGTTGTTGTTGTTGTTGTTGTTGTTGTTGTTGTTGTTGTTGTTGTTGTTGTTGTTGTTGTTGTTGTTGTTGTTGTTGTTGTTGTTGTTGTTGTTGTTGTTGTTGTTGTTGTTGTTGTTGTTGTTGTTGTTGTTGTTGTTGCCTGGTTCTGAACTAGCAATTGCATCAAGGTATTCTGCTTCTGGATCAACTGAGTGAGCTCTGGCGGAAACGCAAAACCGGTGTCACGTCTCGGAGGCATCTGAGGGGTTTAGATGGAAGAGATCAGAATAGAGAAGGGGTCTAATGAGAAAGCACTACCCATATGCACATGAGACAAACACAATCATTTCACTCAATCAATCAAGCAAGGGCATACAAGCGGTCTAGAACTATCGCAAAAGTGCTCAACTACTACTAAATACAAGGGTAATACTAATAATATATGGTGGTCATCTAGAAATTTTGATCAGTGGAAGACTCCACGATGTCTGCTCCAGCTTCGTCTTCAAAGTCATCATCACTAGGATCGGAATCGGTGTCGCCGATGATGATGTAGTTGTCTGGCAAGTGGAATCGTCGTCTTCTACTCCCGGTGCTGGGTCTCCCATGAATACTTCGATCTTCTTAATCAGGTTGTCATTCTTCTCCAGTAGTGTCTTAATTTCCTCCTCATATCCATCGCGTGTAAACTTGAGTTCTTCCTCCAGCTCGATGATCCTAGTCCTCGCCGTCTTCAAGTCCATCATGTTCGCGCACATCTGGTTCTCCTGACATCGAATGTGCTGGTTTAACTCCTAGATGAAAGCTGCAATGGATCTATCCTACTTGGTGATGATTACTTCCCATTGCTCGTCTTGGCGCCCACATATTTGGTAGATAGTGTCCTTGAGTTCCCTGTTGTAGACTTCTCCAATGCGTCCCATGGTAATGTGGGCTGCCATGCTCTTGCCTAGACTCCTGGTGGGTGCTTCGAAAGAAAATTCTATGGGTTTAGAAGATGGCGAGAACGTCCTTCCTGGAACTTGTACTTGAATCATCCAGCGCTCCTCTTCTGGTAAGGTAGCGTTGTACGTCCCGGTGAAGCTTGGTATTCCAATGTTCAAGTACCTAGTGACTTCCTTCAAGTGGCGTCCAAAAGGTGTGTCTTCATCCGGTTGGGAAAACTTGTTCTTCATCTCCGTTATCCTAAAGAGTAGAAAATGGAGAGGAGTCAGAAATGAGTAGAGAAGAGTGACCTATGGTTTATCTTAGTGGTCATGTCCTACACTCAGCGTGTGCTCTGATACCATCTTGTAGCGACCCGACCTCAAACGGTCAAGTCTCTGTGCTTCAGTGTCATCCTTGGATCGGTAATGATGACACACACAATACTCGAAGGATTTAATACAGAGTAGCAATCACACACTTATTAGATCGAATGTCTCAAGAGAGAACTTATTACAATAATATGGCTTAAGGCCATCTAATACGATAACAGCGGAAGGCTTGGAAGATAAAGTGAGACCATCAACTCCAACGACATAGCTGAGCTGCACGACAACGACCTAACGAACCTTACTCCTCGTCTGAAAAGTCTGCAACATAATACGTTGCAGCCCGAAAACGGGTCAGCACATGGAATATGCTGGCAAAATAAAACAGTAGAGCATGAACAGAATAATGCTATCACTACATGCATATTTTGCTGGTGGAAAGCTCTATGGTTATAGTTTTTGCGAAAAGCCAATTTTTTCCTACAACAAAGGAATAGATTTTAATTTAACTATCATGGTAGTTGAAACATTGAGAAGGTACCCCCAACTCAATCCCAATTAAAATAGTTAACAACCCAACAATATTAATTAAGAGTGATGAGATACATGTGATAACCCAAGTACTATATACTCAAGATTGTCCATAACCGGGGACACGACTAACCATGATTAGATTGTACACTTTGCAGAGGTTTGCGCACTTTTCCCCGCAAGACTCGATCGCCTCCGTTGGATTTCTCGCACTACATGGTGTTTGAGAAACGGATGACCGAGACACAGTCTTTCAGAAACATTAACTCTCTACTCCGGGTAGACCGTACCAAACCTACAAAACCCACTACCTGCTGATCCACCTCTTCAAGAGATTCACGTAACTTACTCAACTATGCTAGAGCCCATAATAGCTTGTGGCTGCACACGGAAGTTTCTAGCATGAATCATCTCAGTTCCCTTTGAGCCTGGGTGGCAGTCCATAGGAAGATTACACGGGTACCCCGGGATTTCCAAAAAAAAAAAATAGACAACACGGGGTTCCCCAGGTGCCACAATCCACCCAGATGTGTATTTAAGTTGCCACCTTAAGTTGAACCATTAATTAATAATCTCACATCTGTCATGGATTTCACTCAAACCCAAACCACGTCTACGAGCATAGCATAACAATATAAGCAACGCGTAGAAGTAACTCCCAAGGGATTGATAGTAACTGGGCAATAGGTTCTACCTCAATAACTACTTCCCAACCCACAAGTTAATGACATCCTAATCATGCAATGTTTGAGGATTGTAACCAATGCATAAAAACTAGGTATGAAAAGAGTATGATCAATGTGTTACTTGCCTTGCTGATGATCTGCGAATCCTAGGGACTCGTAGTAACATGCTTCGCAATTCGGGAATTCTATCGCAAAAAAACAATAGCATACATAAGCAACAAGCAAATATGCACAAGCAAAACTCAAAAAAGAGAGGTTGACCAGAAAGTTCAACTTAAGAACTCCGGTTCGCAAAAAGAATCAAATCAAACGGAGCAACGAAACTCAAACGGCGAAAGAAACAAGATTTGTTTACTAATCTGAACTAAGGTCAAATTTTACAATACCAAAATCTTGTTTAAGTTGATTAAACAGAAAGAGGGTCTCGAGACAAAGATCTAGGTGCTTGAATCGCCTGATTTTGACTAACAAGCGAAAAGATAAACAGAAACTAAGATCGGATCAGAAATCGCGATCGAAAATAATCGCAGATAAATCCAATAAAAGAAAACTGACGAACAAACTAACGAACGAGTGTTCGTTAGCTGTAAATAACGGGCGAAAACCGTTCGTTTAAATGAACGTACGGACGATCGTCCGCTAAATAGAAGAACCGGGGAAAAAACCGGCGAACCGATAAAAAACGAATCTAGGGTTTCTAAAAAAACCGAACAGTTTTAAAAGAAAACCGGCGATGACGGATCGGCGCGGTACCTCTGGCGAGGGGCTCCGACGAGGCGGGGTTGGGCGGCGGGGCGGCGGCTGGCTCATGGGCGGCGGGGCTCGGCGGCAAGCGGCGGGCGGCGGTGGCAAGCGCTGGCGGCTGCAATGGCGGGCAGGCGAGGGGCTGCGGCGGCAGCTACTTGGGGCTCCAGGGGAGGCCCCGGGGTGGTATTTAAAGGGGGGGAGGTGGCGGCAGCTCCGACTTGGGGAGGGGGTCGGGCGGCAGCGGCGGCTCGGACTCTCCCGAGTCCGGCGGCGGCACGGGATGGGGATGCGGTGGCCCGGGCGGGCCGGCCTGGCTCGGTTGGGCTTCGGCCCAGTGGGGCTCGGGAAGTTTTTCTTTTTTTTAAACAATTTCACCGACAGAAATATAATCCTAGAAAGTAAAATAAAAATCCAAAAATGCCAAAACAATTTTTTTTGAGGAATTGACAGTGAGGGAGAACCCCCACTGTTTCGTATATCCATATAAATGGGATGTTTACATAGACATATACAAACACATCAACCCCACCACTCCTGGTTTAGCACCAGTGAGGGTGGGCAGCTACTCCATACAAGATGGTAAGTGATGTACTAACTGTTTACAACCAGGACAAAGAGAAAAAAAATGGTGACTCAACCAAGCGTGTCACAATACGAGAGCAGGGACGTTCGACGTGCCACCTTAACTCTATGTTGTAGAAGTCGTAAATCCTGGTTGAACCGAGCAGACCAGGAATCTCTGTTGGGACAACACCCACAAGTGCTTGTTATTCCTTTCCTTCCATATACTCCATGCGGCGGTGTAAAAGATTTCAACAAAGAACACATTCGCCAGCCTGCTTGTTTGTCGTGGAGCGCAGAGAGCCTATCATGGAAATCACCCCACCAATATGTATTTTGTCCCAAAGACATCTTGCTAAAGTGGCACGTGAAGATCATATGGTCAAGAGTCTCAACTTCTTGCCCACAGAGGAGGCAGGAAAATCATCTCCCATGTTATAATGTCGTCTTCGCAGCATGTCACGCGTGTTAAGCCTATCATGCGAGAGCAGCCATCCGAACACTTTGATTTTCATTGTGCGGTTGGATTTCCAAAGCTTGTGGAATGCCGGATGGGCGATGCAGCGCAAAGTAGTTGTTGTAGTAGTCAATGGGCAGTAATCCGCTTCGCTCCAAATGTAATGCCATATGTCGGTCATTGCTGTTGTGGGGTTTAGTTTGAGGGAGGCTTGTTGGGCATGAAGCGCTTGGCATGGGCTCGAGGAGACAGCGGAAGTCGGAAGGTTTCATGCAGATCCGCGGTGGCCCGTAAGTCAGCCACCGTCATGTCTTCATGCAGAGTATAAGAGAAGGCTCGAGGATGTGACACCAAGCACCTCGTCGGACCACAAATCTTTCCAGAGCAACACCGTCGAGCCATCAACCACTTGCACACGCGAGATTCCACGATAAACTGGTGTCAGTTTCAGGACATCTTTCCACCAGAAGGATCCCATCGAATCAACAGCGTGGGGCACTTGGCCAGCATATTGATTTGCCCAAGTCATGTTGACCCAGGGAACGTCGACCTTGTTGTAGAACTTGTGCAAGAATTTCAGCAAGAGGGCATCATTATGGACTTTGATGTCGATCACCCCAAATCCACCTTTGGTCTTTGGTTTGCAGACCATCTCCCAGGAGGCCAAAGAGTTACACTTGTCGCCCTGCTCTGTTTTCTTTGTCCATAAACATCTCCTCCTAATTTTGTCAAGGATATCAATTAGCTTGGGAGGAAATTTTAGGGTGCACATGGCAAAGACCGGAAGGGAGGTGACCGGCGATTGAGCTGGACAAACGCCCTCCATATGACATCATGGCTATTGTGGCCGTGAGGCGACGCCCATTTTGCAAACTAAGGGCATAAGTTCTTGAATGGTGGGCTTGGTGGTGCCTAGCGGAAGCCCAAGGTATGTGAAGGGCATGGCTCCTATATTGCACTCAAAAATGCTGGCAATATTAGACGTGGTTGTCGCGTCGGTGTTGATAGGGATGAGAGGACTTGTGAAAGTTAATCTTGAGGCCGATAGAGGATGCGTGGTCGATAGAATTTGTTTGACGCAGCAGAGCTTGTTGAGGGCAGGCGGTAGCACTAGCAGGTGTCATCCGCGTATTGGATCACCGGAAAATCACTTTGACCATTGCAAGGAAATGGCAATGAGAGATGACCACGTTGGAAAGCATCGTTGATCGCAGCTTGCAAAAGTTCAGAGCAAGAACAAATATTAAGGGGACAAGGTGGGTCACCTTGTCTCACCCCACAAATGACACAGAATTGTCGGCGGGGACCCCATTAAGAAGGACGGACGAGCGCCCGAGGAGAAGAGACACTTGATCCAAGAGATCCACTTATCATTAAATCCCATCTGCTGCATAATGCGAATCATCGGCTCATGGGAAATCGTGTCGAAAGCCTTGGCAAAGTCCAGTTTAAGGAAAATGATTGGTCGGCCCGAGCGTTGACAATAGTACAGGTATTGATATGCCCATGCAAGACAATCTTGTATAGTGCGGCCTTTTATAAATCCATATTGGTTACGGTGGACAAGTGAAAGGATGACACGTTGGAGCCTGTCTGCCAACAATTTGGTAAGTAACTTGAGGCAGCAGTTTAGCAGTGTTATCGGCCTGTAATCATTTACCGTCTCGGGGGCGTGGATCTTAGGTATGAGAGTGATAAGCCCATCATTGATACTTGTCACATCCAACGATCCCTCATAGAATTGGTCACAGAGAGCATAGAAGTCATGTCGAATGATTGGCCAACAAGCTTTAAGAAAAGCACCACTAAAACCATCCGGTCCAGGCGCCCGATCAGGCGGCATTTCCTTGACAACCTTGTCAATTTCGTCATGAGTGAAAGGAGAAGTGAGCTGGTCAAGATTGCTGGCGCGAGGAATGATGAAGGGAAGGTTGAATTTCATGTCCGCAGGGGATATTGTCCCAAGACGAGCCTTGTAGGTTTGAAATAGGAGAGCTTCTTTGGCAGGGTGATCATCAATCAGTGTACCATCATCCAGCTTGAGGGAAGAAATAACGTTTTTCCGAAATCTTTCCGTACACTTGCTTGGAAAAACTTGGAGTTTTCATCCCCAAATTTGATCCATCGAATAGTGCATCGCTTTTCCAATATATTTTTGGTATTTGAGCAAGGTCAATAAATGTGTCTTCGAATGGATCGGAAATTGCTTTTGGGAGTAGTCAAAATCTTTTGTTCTCAAGCTCATCTAGATCAGCCAGACAGAATTGCAGTTTGTGATAGCCACGCACAAACGTGAGATAGACTTACTCCAAATTTTTAAGGCATGTCCGAGGGCTTTAAATTTTCGGCATAGGACAACAGCAGCATTGACACCCTTAACTGGACGGCTCCAAATCTCATTAACCTTGTCCATGAACCCAGGGTGTAGGATCCAATAGGATTCAAATCGGAATAGCTTAGATCGTGGAATTTTGGTTTCAATGGATACCACACAGGGAGTGTGGTCCGAGACAGGTTTGCCAAGGGGTTTAACTAGCGTCTTGGGATACATATTGGTCCAATGAAGAGAAGTGAAGAACCAATCAATCTGTTCCAGCAGTGGGTCAGTTTGCATGTTACTCCACGTATAAGCCCTCCCTTTTACTGGAAGTTCAATTAGTTCCTGTTTACGGATGATGTCATTGAAAGTAATCATGTCGTTAATGTTCCCCCCTGGCTTGTTACGATTCTCCGGGGCTCTTATATAGTTAAAATCACCAAGAAGTAACCAGTCCTGGCCATTCGGGATGTTAACATCATAGAGCCATTGGGTGTAAGTATCTCTGTCCATTCCCGTACATGGGCCATACACATTAACTAACGTCCAACGCTGTGCGGATTGAGTACTGATAAAGTCGATAACTAACGCAAAGGGATCAGACAAAACTACCGTGCCAGAGAAGACCGAACTCTTCCAGATCGTAAGAAGGCACCCGAGGCGCCACGCGAAGGGACAAAAGCAAAACGATCAAATTGTTTAGGGCAGCAAGTTTTAATAAACGCAAAAGGAACATCGATCATCTTGGTTTCTTGAAGGCAAACCACAGCACAACCACTGGCAGTCATAGCATTATTCAGGGCCAGTTGTTTCTTCTCGGAATTGAGCCCTCTGATATTCCATGAAAGCACGTTCCAGCAGCTCATAGGCGACATGAGAAGATCCAAACTAAGCAGAGTGGCGATGGACCGCCTCGCTCAGTTCCTCAGGGGCAGTAGCAGACGGAGAGGAGGAAGTCGCCACGGCAGGTTCAGCTAACAGGGCATCTTCAGTGACAGCAGCAGCTGGTATAGCACATCTGTTAATGCCAATGTCCTGCAGAGTAGCAATAGGAGTGGGTGGTGGAATTGCCTCTGCAGCAGAGGTAGCAGAAGAAGATGCTCCAATAGAAGGAATGACACGAGGCTTGACCTTAGAAGTGCTCCTGCGAGTGTCAGAGAGGGCTGGTACCTTGAACCCGTCGTATTTGTTGGAGCGGAGGCTGCGACGAACTTCAGTAGTGGTGGTAGGAACAGCAGCCCTGCTCCGGCGAGGCCGCGTGCTGGACGGAACCACAGAGTCTGCAGTGTTGTCGTCAGTTGCGGCAAGGTTAGCAGCGAGTGCAACATGGTCGGGGTGTCCAGGGGCGTCAGACAGAAGTGGCAATGCTGTATTCTCTGTGGGGCCATCAATGCTACCATTTTCACGCAGTTCTTCAATAATAACTGAAGGTTGAACTGGAGCAGTTGCAGTGGTGGAGAAGTTCAGAGTGTCCTCATTCAGTGTGACCATAACAGAGAGCTGCACCGGGCTTGAACGGAGACCAAATCCTTCCCTCCAGGGCCCAAATGAAGCAATCAAAGGGCTAACAGCCCGGAAAATGAAGTTGTTGAGGTTCTGGCGCGGGATTGGGTCATTCAGCAGCCGAGAGAGTATCTCATCACCCTGAGCAGATAAGCCAAACCTGATACCTTGTTCATGAACCTCAAGAGATATATTAAGTGGCTCCACCTCTGGATGTGCAGTTAAATGCATTGTCTGAACTGGCATGAAGTATATGTCTGAGTGAGTGGAGCTGGAGCTGTCAGACAGAGTGATGGAGTCATTCCAAGCTTGAAAAGCACTGTCTTGAATGTTGTTTTCAGGAACAACACCATGTAGCACCGTGAGGCCCTGTGCGGCTAACCAGGCCTGATAATTAACCAAATGAAGTGGCATAGATGGCATAGGAGGAGCAGGAGGTTCAGGCCAGGCATCCCAGCCTTGGTTGGCAGTTGCCTGATTAGCAGGGGCGCCATTTGCAGGTCCCCCATTATTACCAGCACCTGGGGCCCCGTTTTGAACGAGCCAGTTGTGCACTTGTTGCTGGTATAGCTGCTCAGCAGTGAGCTCCGGTCCGAAATGCGGATGAGGGTTGCCATCAGGCGGGGGTTGTTCTTCACCAGGAGCAAGAACCTCCGTGTGTGCCATTCCATCATTGCTGCGTGGATCGTAATCTGAACCGGCCCAGCGAGTCACGCACACCGCCAAGTTGCCAAACCACAAAGCTTTTAGGGATGAGGCGGAGACTGATCACCCTGGCCTTCAAAAGGATGAACCTGCGATCCTCAGGCCCAAGAGTTGTGGTTCTTCTATTCAGAGCCTCATTATGTGGGACAAATGTGATGAGCAGATCCTCATCTTCAAGCTCAATCGGGGTATTCACCGCAGTATCCCGCAAGAAAGAATCAACAAACCCAAAGATCCCAATGCCAAAGGGATGGTCACTGACCTCAGTAGTAAAAAGCTGGGCTTCATGAAGATGCTGCATGATCTGGTTGCGGATGGAAGCATGGCGATGCAGCGGAATGTAGGCACTGGCTTCAGCAATGGCCAGAAATTCATGGCTCAGCGGGGCAATCGGGCCGACCACCATTCCACTGCGCACAAGACGGTCCGCCGGCCCTGGCTCGACGGCGAAGCCCGGAGGGAGGAATGGCACTGGGTTGAGCGGGTAGTTCGCCATTGCCGAAGGGCGGAGAAGCAGAGTGGAGGGCGGTGGGTGTGGATGCGACGGTAATGGAGATGGATGGGGCAGAGTGGCAGACTGCGGCGATGGGACTAGGCGGGGCGAGACCTGTTGGGTTTTCGAGGAGGAAGCTGAAGCGTGAATGGGGGCGGATGGAGGCAAAGTTGCCTTGGCAATCCATTTCCATTTCTGTTGGAAATGAGCGCGTCGACAGGATCGTTCCACGTGGCCATAGAATCCGCAAGCAACACATCGGACGGTGAACATTTTCTTGGCCCTAAAATGCATTTTTGAAAACGTGCAATTTTTCTAATGCAAATAAAATCCAAATAAAATCAAATAAAAACAAATAAATGATTTTAATATTTTTCCTCCAATATTTCAATTATTTTGGAGAAGTCATATTATCTCTCATTTATTTTAACATGAAATATTTTTCGGAGAGAAAAATAATTAAAATCATAATCCTCGTTTCATTATTCATTAAAAAATCAAATATGAAACCTAGGAAATCCCCAAATCTCTCCGAGGGTCCTTGAGTTGCTTAGGATTTCGAGGATTGTGGAACGAAAATGCAATAAAATATGATATGCATGAATGACCTATGTATAACATTCCAAATTGAAAATTTGGGATGTTACAGCTACTTGTCGAAGCAGATCTCTTGTTGGGTCCCGATAGCTCCTCAGAGATGGATTCAGAGACAGATGACCAGTCCTATTCCCCCACTGAGGTGTATGCTCTAACTTGGCACGGTTATAGTTCTCATATCATGCATACGGTGTCTTGCATTGCATAGTTTAGACATCATATACACAATATTCAACACCATGTTCTTAGTTCAGACATCATATTGAATGCCCTCTGTTTAGCATATAAATCACATATGTGAATTAAATGATGCGATCCTGATACTTAGATAACATGTAGATGAATTATGTCATGCGATCCTGTTTACTTATTCATCATATCATTGAATTATGTTATGCTATGCTATCCAGTTTAGATAGACATCATATATGTGAAATTATGTCATGTTATCCGTTTTAGTTAAACAATATACATGTCAACTATTTCATGCCCTCTTTTTTCCACACTATCTATTGCATCTGCCTCTCATACAATGTCGTACATTCAACTATGTTTCTGTTTATTAGCCATTTGAATTGGGCGGTGATGCCAGATTTAGCGGACTAAAACACGGTCTTCAAATAAAACAGTGCTACCTCTTGGTGGAGATAGAACCCGGTTGTACATGCACAAGAACCAGCCCTACCACACATAACCCAAACTCTCGCAGATTGTACCCCTCTGCGATGGACAGAGAACCAGCTTCACCCAATCTAACCCAACCCCACCGATAGTAACCAGCCTCATTGACACAAGACCATCTCCACCATAGAGCTCCCTAACAAGAGCAGTTAGTAAGGCAGCTCCGATTGCCCAAAGGGCCAAGACTATCACGGCGAACCCCAACTCCACCAGTTAGTACGCCTATTCCTGTGGAGGAAGCACAACCAGCTAGTCGTTGTTTAGCATCTATCGATTTGATGTTGTTAAATCGTATGTGCGATCTTCCCATCTTGGAAATATTATACTGAAGATGAAGGAAAATTCCAATTGCAGGTGTTTGTCTAGGAGTTATGTGTAAGTAATGTTATTCATGGCAATTACTTTGCTTCGTCCCATACATACTACCTCCATGATGGTTATAATACAGCAAATTTTCCCATTTTTCTCTATAGAGAAGGACCGATTTGGAAACTCAGGATGAGGTAGCCTGTGCTAATTCCTCTGCTATCTTCAAGAATGCTTGGTGGCGATGTCGAATTACTCAAGAAAATGTACTCCACCGCAAAGAAACTCATCAAATTCCCTTACGCTCTCCCGAGACACATTTATCGGACGATGATCGGGAACGCTTTGTTCTTGGTCCCGAACCAAGAATGTGGTAAGGTCTATGAGCTCATTTTCTATTTTTAAGTATTATATTCTTGCGTCTTCTCAGTACTCTGTTCAGTAGAACAAGTGCCTAAACCTCAAGAACAACTGTTCTAATTTAAGATTCCATTGCTATCATAGTTCAAAAAAGCGCTAGGCGTTAATTGTGCGTTTGCCACCGCCTTGTGCTTTTATCGACCAAAGGGCATGCTTATGCGCAGTTATACACAGATTATGCGTAGTTATGCGCATTGCGTTTTGCCAACGCCTAGAGCCTAGGCGCACTTAAGCGCTTGCTTAGGCACGCCTTTTTTAACTATGATTGCTTTGCTGTTGTATCACTGTATTTACTCATACAAACTTATTTTTAAATTGAAGGATCCAATCGGAACTCCAATGGCACAGCAGGTATGTTCATGCATGTTTCTTTAACAGGTTTGCTCTTATCAATAGCTCTGTTGATTTCAATTTCAATTGTGTATACAGTTGACTTTCATATCATGCACATTACTAGCATCACAACAGAGCCAATAGTGTTGTTATACATGTAGACCCGTGGTACCCATCTGAAATCTTGTTGTGCCGTGTAGTTTCCCACGCTTTGTATTCTTTCACTGCTGCTTTGTGTTGAACTGATATGATTTGAACCGTGTCTCTATTTTGATTTGGCAAGACAATGCAGTGACCATAGGACATAGATATATGTTTGTTTGATGCTTTTATTATGTACTAGTACTTGGCAATAGAAGACTTGGTAGTTTAATCCTGTCCGCCTTACTAATGAACTAGTTCACCGAAATGAGTTTCATATACTAGTACATGCTAAACTTGTTATGTGTCTGCTTGTTTCTTCTTTTAGAATGTGATGAATATTGGGGAAGAGTGCCTTATTAAGCAATGGTAAAGGAAGTGATGCGAGATAAGGTTCAGGATAGTGACACATCCTTGTTGGTCTCCAACAAAGCTGATAAAACAACTAAGGAAGACTATCTTGAAGACAATGAGACAACCCCAAAGTCTTGTCTTGGTTTAGTGTTCGAAGTTCTCGGCCACTACCGCTTGCACAAGCTATTCAAACTCACTTTGTATGAATCAGTTCGGTTTCTTGAGTCTCAACTACAAGCTGAAAGACATCGATCAGTGTCTTTGCTGCGACAAGAAGCGGAAGGACTACGGAAGTCCCCGGAGCATTCGGATGCATACTTTCCGGTGCAACGACAAGCGTTGGAGGATTTTAGCGCCAAACAGGACAAAGCTAATCAACTTGCTAAGCTTATTGCCAGCATGGTGGATACCCAGGATAACGTTTCTCGAGCTCTTCTAAAGTTGTTTCAGTTATGCTCTTGTTTTGCTGCCGTGTTAATTTGCACATGTGGCCAATTTTGACGGCCAGTGTATGTAATGTGCTGCTTTATTCCCTATATTTGCACTGGTGGCGAACTTTGATGCCCAGTGGATGTAATATGTGTAATAGCGGTAATAGGCTAGCGTTAATTGCTTGCTTATCTATTTCCTTGTTGTCTTGTTTAGTAGTTTGCTTGTAGTCACTGCAGTTCTTTTTCTGTTTTTTTCTAGTGGCCACAATAGCCTATTTTTGGTAACTAGGCCAAAATAATCATGGCAACACACGGACTGTTGTAACCATGGGCCTCCAGAGGTCAGATGATCCATGGGCCTTCGTCCGCCATAGGATCCATCGGCCTTCTATCTGAACCTTAGGGTCCATGGGCCTTCTACGGGCCGTAGGGTCCATGGGCCTTCTACGGGCCATACGATCCATGGGCCTTCTACGGGCCGTACTATCCATGGGCCTCATACGGGCCGTAGGATCCATGGGCCTTCTACGGGGCGTATCATCATTTCGCCAATCACGGGTCGTACTATTCGTGGACCATAATGGGCTGTTAATAGGCCGTATTTGATAACTCTATGAAAACAGTCCAACGTGTTTTTTTACATGAAAACGGCCCAACGTATTAACGGTCCGCAAACGGGCCAACTGTAACGACGGGCTGAATTTGGCCCACAAAGCAGAAAATGACAGTAACGGGCCGTATGTAACCGAATGCTGCAAATGAGCCCAAGAATCAATGGGCCCTGAGATGGCCGAAAGATAACTTGGGCTGGAAACGGCCCAATGGAATAACGGGCCGTTAATGGGTATAAAGTGATACACTGTTCATTACGGGCCAGTTTCACCACGGGTCGTTAATGGGCCAAGAGTTACAAAGGTCCTCATATGGGCCGAAAGAAGTCATGGGCCACACATGGGCCGGAAGTTAAAACAGGCTGAATCATATTGGACGGCCCAGATGACGCTACTCGGCCTAATTCGGATAGGGCGTAACGGGCCCTGGGTTAGCGGGCTGTAAATGGGCTATATGCGAACAAGCCATTAACAGGCTTTCCGTGGGCCGACCCGCCACCTATTGACCAAGTCAAATGAGTCGGCCTTTTCACAGGAATGGGCCTTTGTTGGGCCGTGCCACGTGTCGCCGTATCATAGGCGCCTTTGGTCCAATATGCGGATGATATCTGTCCCAACGGTGAGCCGACACGTGTTTCCTCCAGCCAATGATGATTTTACACATGGAAAATGTAACGCCCCGGATTCGATGCGCCAGGTGTCTGCTAGTTATTCGCTGTCTTTGCCATGTCATGTGCTTGCGTGTTGCACTTTGCCATGTCATCATCTGCATTTTTATCATGTCATCATGTGCATTTCATTTTGCATACGTGTTCGTCTCATGCATCCGAGCATTTTCCCCGTTGTCCGTTTTGCAATCCGGCACTCCTATGTCTCCCGGCGCCCCCTTTTACCTCTTTTCATGTGCGGGTGTCAAACGGTCTCGGAATGGACTGAGGTTTGTCAAGCGGCCTTGGTATAGCACTGGTAGACCGCCGGTCAAGTTTCGTGCCATTCGGAGGTCGTTTGGTACTCCAACAGTTAACAGGGTAACCGTAAAGTCCTCTTTTGTGTGCAGCCCAACACCCCTTCCAAAGTGGCCCAAAACCCACCTAACTCCCCTCCATGCTCTCGGTCGTTCGATCACGATCGCGTGGCCGAAAACCACGCTCCATTTGGACTCTCCTAACTCCCTCTATCTATAAATATGTGCAACCCTCTCCAAATTCGCGGATGAACCCTAGCTTTCTTCCACCCCGCGCCACCGGACACGTCCGGTCCGGCCGGACAGAATCCCGCCGCCGCTCCCCACCACTCGCGTCGCCCTGCCGCCGCCGCCAGCCAATCTCCTCCCGCCACCTCAGCGCCTCTTCTCTCTCCTCCGCTGTCCGGCCCGCTGCTCCGCCTCTACAACCCTTGAGCCCGGCCAGCGTCCGAGCCAAGCAGCATGCCAGAACCAGCCGCCCGCCCGTCCTGTCGGTTCCGTCGTCGCCCCGCCCGTGCCGCCCCGCGCGCCTCGCCCGTCTGCGCCGGCCAGGCCGCCACCGCATCCCCATCGCCGCCACGGGCTCCGCCACAACCGCTTTCGCCGCCCATTCGCCCGACCCGCCGCGGCGCGCCTCCGCCCAGCAGCACCTCCCGCCACCGGGACCTCCATGGCGGCGCCGCCATGGAGCTTCGCGAGCGCCACCTCCGTCGCCTCTCCGCCTCGTCCGGTCCTCGCCTCGACCTCCCCTGCCATGGCGGCGTCCTCCCCTCGCCGGGTGCGTCGCGTCCGCGTCGCCGGCCTCCGGATCCGCGCCGCTTCGGGCTCGCGGGCCGCCCCTCCCTCGCCGAGTCCACTCCGCGAGATCCGCCCGAACCTGCAAGTGGATGAGATCCACCACGACGTCAAACCAAACGCGCCCGCGCCCCGTTCGGATCCCTCCGTCCCGCTCCTCCTCATCCCGCGTTGACTCCTCGGAGGGTAAAAATCCTCCAAGTCCCGATATCTGCAGTAATTTTGTGCCATTTTCGTTGCATCATATCTCTGTCTGCTCCGTTTTGCGCGTGTAATATGTCGATCATTTCATTCCATTGCATCATTTTCATTTGAGCTCATCTTGATGCCCGAAATGCTGTTGCAAGAGTGCTATGTGATGTTAGTTTCTGATTTTTATCAGAACATGCACTTTTGTCATTTTTGCCATGATTGATGTGTGCACCCTATGATCTTGAGTCCTACATGTGTTTTGTAATGTGCCATGCCATCTTTCCAGGGGTATATGCTATGTATTTTTGTGATCTATGTGGTGACTAGCACAAGCATGCAAACTAGGTGTCTTGTTGTTGCTGATTTCAGCCCTGTTTTGCTGATATTTTAATGCCATGTTAACTTGATGCTACCGAGAGTTCCATGCATATTCTGAGATACTTCAGTAAGGATGTTTTGTTAAACATGTCTTGCTCTATCCATCCATGCCCTTTTTTGCAATTATGGAGTGTCATAGCTTGAGTCTATCGAGCTCTACTTTTGCTATCAAATGTTTCCTGGCAGATTGTTTACATGTTATTCAATTTTGCCAAGGTTGTTGTGGTTGATCCATGTATGCTATGTTATTGTTCTTGCCATGTATGTCTTCTATGCCATGTCTTCTTGATGTATGTATGCTTAGTTTATCATTTAAGGCTCTGTAGTGAGTGCATTGAGCTTGTAAACATGCCTACTTGTTATCAGTTTTTGACATGCCATGTTGCTGAATCTGTTAACGAAACTTTCAATATTGACATGGGTGTTACTATATTTTCTGATCCTTTTTGGCTTATGGTCACTAAAGGACATTTGTTCTATGCAATTAGTAGATTCATGCCATGCCTTTGTTTGCCATCATAAGTTCCTGTAACATGTTGTTTTCTTGCTCTAAACATTGCAACCTGATGTTATTTTCTGCAAAGTCTGAAACTGTTATTAGTTGCAATCTTGCCATGTCATTTTGAGCATGTTCTAGTCATTTCTGGAGATATCTCAGTGTTCATGTTTTGTAATGCTTTACCTGTACATCATGCCCATGCCTTTTGTTATTATGTTAGGATGCTGTAGCTTGTTGTTTTGATGCTTGCAATATGCCTACTTGCTGTTTTGGACAGCTTGTCCTTTAAACTTGTATAGGTTGTATGTGTTGAACCGTTGCTCCGTTTTGAGTGTGCTCTATATGAAACTTGCTTGATCTTGCATGTAGTTTCATATTATCATGTTGCATCCTTGTTTTGAGGTGTTTGCTTGATGTGTTGCTCTTGTTTGCATCATCCCTTGCCATGAGTAGCTTCATGTAGCTTTGTCATGCATCATGCTTGGTTGTGCATCATGTCTTGTTCATGTGTGGTGTGTTTACTATGTTGTGTGCTTCTTCTTGTTAGTTCCCGTTTCGTTGCGATCGTGAGGATTCGTTCGTCTACGCTTGGTTCGGCTTCATCCGTTCATCTTCTTCATGGACTCGTTCGTCTTCCTTGCGGGATTTCAGGCAAGATGACCGCTACCCTGGATCTCACTACTATCATTGCTATGCTAGTTGCTTCGTTCTATCGCTATGCTGCGCTACCTATTACCTGTTTATCAAGCCATCCCAAATTGCCATGTCAGCCTCTAACCTTTTGCACCCTTCCTAGCAAACCGTTGTTTGGCTATGTTACCGCTTTGCTCAGCCCTCTTATAGCGTTGTTAGTTGCGGTGAAGATGAAGTTTGTTCCTTGTTGAACTTGGAGATGTTGTTCCTTGTTGGAACATGTTTACTTGTTGGGATATCACAATATATCTTATTTAATTAATGCATCTATATATTTGGTAAAGGGTGGAAGGCTCGGCCTTATGCCTGGTGTTTTGTTCCACTCTTGCCGCCCTAGTTTCCGTCATATCGGTGTTATGTTCCCGGATTTTTGCGTCCCTAACGCGGTCGGGTGATTTATGGGACCCCTTGACAGTTCGCTTTGAATAAGACTTCGTCCAAAGAAGGCCCAACATTGGTTTTACCATTTGCCTCACCTACCCCCTTTTTCCCTTGGGTTTAGGAGCCCAAGGGTCATCTTTATTTTAGCCCCCGGACGATTGCTTCTCTAAGTGTTGGCTGAACCGAAATACTGCAGGGGCCACCTTGAGGCAACTCGAGGGTTGGTTTTACTCGTAGCTAGTCTCATCCGATGTTGCCACGAGAACGAGGTACGTCGCGACTCCTATCGGGATTTGTCGGCACATCGGGCGGCTTTGCTGGTCTTGTTTTATTGCTGTGAAAGGTCTTGTAGCCGGATTCGAGACTGATCGGGTCTTCCGGGAGAAGGAATATCCTTCGTTGATCGCGAGAGCTTATCATGGGCTAAGTTGGGACACCCTGCAGGGTATAAACTTTCGAGAGCCGTGCCATGGTTATGTGGCAGATGGGAATTTGTTAATGTCCGGTTGTAGAAAACCCGAAGTTGATCTTAATTAAAATACACCAACCGTGTGTGTAACCGTGAGTGTCTCTTTTCGGGGTTGATCGAGAGGAGAACACGGTTTCTTGGGTTATGTCTGACGTAAGTAGGAGTTCAGGATCACTTCTTGATCATTACTAGTTGACGACCATTCCTTTGTTATCTCTTCTCGCTCTCATTTGCGTATGTTAGCCACCATGTATGCTTAGCCGCTGCTGCAACCCCACCACTTTATCCCTTCCTTTCCCTTTAAGCTTTGCTAGTCTTGATACCCATGGTAATGGGATTGCTGAGTCCTCGTGGCTCACAGTTTACTACACCACCAGTTGCAGGTACAGGTTTGCGATGATCATGATGTGAGAGCGATGTTTGCTTGTGTTGGAGTTCTTCTTCTGCTTCTTCGATCAGGGGTTAGGTTCCGTGGCGGCAGCTGGGCTAGCAGAGGTGGATGTCGCTTGAGCTTACGTTTATGTTCCATCCGTAGTCGGATGTTGATCTTGTATATGATGTTGATGTATTCTTGTGGCAATTGTGCCTTATGTATGTATCCCTATGTATTATGTAATGTTGATGTAATGATATCCACCTTGCAAAAGCGTCTTAATATGCGGGTCTATCCTTGGTGGGACCGTCGAGTTCCTTTTGGATAGGGTCGCATATTGGGCGTGACAAGTTGGTATCAGAGCCTCGACCGACCCTAGGAGCCCCCTTGATTGATCGTGTAGTTTGGACGATGTCGAGTCTAGAAAAACTTTTTGGAGTCTAGTTATATCGGAGAGTAGGATTCTTTTTACTCCTCTTCCCCTTCAAATTTTCTTTAGGTTCACGCAGCTGGGTTTTTCCGGTAGTTGTTCCTCAGCTCTTTTGTCCGGTGCATTTCTCGTCAAGTCGACTCGACCCTCTTCATCTTTGGGTTCAATCCTCAGTTCTTCCACCGACGTCGTTGTTTTTCCTTGTCCGAAGTTGTCTTTGTTTTTCCCACCCGCCCTCCCTTCATCTTTTCGAATTCGGAGTCCGTAATCGAGTATCCATCCTACTCGTGTGAAGTTTTTGCTCTCTCTCCTCAATGTTTTCAACCGGGGCTTTTTCTCTTCAAGTTACTCGTCGATTCCCGTTCCAAGTTGCTTTTGTTTTTCCCGCCCTCCCACCCTCTTATTCCCGGAGCCTGAGTCTTTTTCGACCATCAATTTCATTCGTGTGGAGCCTCTTCAGTCTTTCCTCAATTATTTCAACCGGTGAATTCTCGTCTCGTTCGTCATTGTTCATCCCTTTCTTTTCCGGTGGATCCAATTCAAGTTTTTCGGTGTTGATCATATTCTTTTCCTTCGATCAAATGTTTTCCCCTTGCTCGTTCGCCTCTCGCCAATTTATCCTTCCGGAGTGTTCAACACATCTCAGGAGATTCGTCTATGTTTGAATTAATTCGAGGCTGTCACCTCAGTCAAATATTTCAGTTCTTCCGGTGCATCATCTATCTGTTCAACAATCCTTTTCAACGGTGTTATCTCTTCAGTGGGCCCTAACCCACAGGTCTTTTCCCAGGATCTTACCCGACTCTTCTAATTTCCCCGGAGTTATTCTCAAATTCTTTTCGAAATTTGACGTAAGAATGAATTTTATCAGTCACATGCCTTTTCCAAGATCGCATTCAAATTCTTTTCGTTGTTGGCTCAACCTTTTTGGTTTTCAATTCTTCCGGAGTATCTCATTAATTTTGGTGGTGTTTATCGTCGTCCTTGAAGTCCGAAGAAGATTTCCTCTTAAATCTTTTCCGTTCTCTCGAAGATTCGTGGTTCTAGCTTCATGCTAACCTCTCGAAGTATTCCGTTTGTCAGATATTCTTTCTTATCCATCCGGAGTATTTCAGGAGTTGTTTTCCGTCTCGATCATCCAGAGGCCATCTTTTCAGAATATCTCTCCATTCTAAGTTTTTCAAATTCGTTCTCCAATTATTCTATATCCGTGCCCCTTCGTTTCGTCTCAATATTCTTCCGGTGCTTCGTTCAAGTATTCGTCAATCAGTTCGCGATCCCGTCGTTATCTTGTCTTTTATTCCTCAAGTATCTTTGTGCTTTTCTAATTCTTCCCGGTGATTCAATATCTTTCTTCAGTCATTCTGAATTCTAACGGTGGTTCATTCAAGATTCTTTTTCTTTGTTTATCATATTAATCCATTCGTTCTTTTCAATCTACCGGTGGCTCATGAAGACCTTCTCAAGTTTTGTGCTATCCCTTCTCATTCTCTTTTTCAACAAGAATAAGTAGTTTGCAAAATCCATTGCTTGTCATTAATTTAATTTGATGAAGGATAAGCATACAATAAATCTTATTCTTATTTCATCCAAGTGATTAATCTTTTTCTTCGGAGTTTGTTCTTGAGGAATAAATTCTAGTTCCAAGTCTTTTCATCTTTTCTTTTCCGGAGTTCAATTTCCTCAGCCATTTCGTCGGAACCTCCATCTAAATCACCGTAAGGTTTTAATCTTATTCTTTTCAAGCTTCAATTCGATGTCATCAACCTTTTGTTACCAGAGTTCTTCAAGGTGATTCTTCATGATTTAATTCATTCTTCAAGAGTTCATCAAGATTTTGTTGGAGGAGCTCAAGTATTTTTTTCTTCTCGCGTCTCGAAGTGCAATTAAATCTCTGTATTCTTTTGAAGCGGAGTTTTGCATTTCTTCGTTCTCCTCAGCTATTTAATCTTCTCTGCTTGTGGATTGGTTATCACCTCATAATTTTGAGATGTTTTCCATAACTCCACGACAATCTTATTCTTTCGTTGTCGATTTTCTCAACAACTTCATTCAATCCTTCCTTCTAAGTTCTTTTCATTCAATTCTTTCAATTCTTCCGGAGGCATTGCGTGGTCATCTCGTCAAGTTTCATCCCATCTTGTGAAGCTCATGTTCTATTCTTTCCTTCTTCAACCGGTGTGCTGCCTAAATCCTTTCAGTCTTATTCGTCTTTTTTCTCATTCTAACCACTCCGGTTAGAACGAGCGGTTTCTTAATCTACCTGATTCCGTGAGCCTTCGATTCTCGTCATTCTCGTCGTTCCTCTCTTCTTCTCGAGTGCTCTCGATTCTTTGCTTCTTCTCTTGAGTTTTGTTTCACCTCATCCCTTTCCCTTCCGTCTCGGTCCTAAGATCTCGGGACGAGATCTCTTGTTAGTGGAGGAGTGTTGTAACGCCCCGGATTCGATGCGCCAGGTGTCTGCCAGTTATTCGCTGTCTTTGCCATGTCATGTGCTTGCGTGTTGCACTTTGCCATGTCATCATCTGCATTTTATCATGTCATCATGTGCATTTCATTTTGCATACGTGTTCGTCTCATGCATCCGAGCATTTTCCCCGTTGTCCGTTTTGCAATCCGGCACTCCTATGTCTCCCGGCGCCCCCTTTTACCTCTTTTCATGTGCGGGTGTCAAACGGTCTCGGAATGGACCGAGGTTTGTCAAGCGGCCTTGGTATAGCACCGGTAGACCGCCGGTAAAGTTTCGTGCCATTCGGAGGTCGTTTGGTACTCAACGATTAACAGGTAACCGTAAAGTCCTCTTTGTGTGCAGCCCAACACCCCTTCCAAAGTGGCCCAAAACCCACCTAACTCCCCTCCATGCTCTCGGTCGTTCGATCACGATCGCGTGGCCGAAAACCACGCTCCATTTGGACTCTCCTAACTCCCTCTATCTATAAATATGTGCAACCCTCTCCAAATTCACGGATGAACCCTAGCTTTCTTCCACCCCGCGCCACCGGACACGTCCGGTCCGGCCGGACAGAATCCCGCCGCCGCTCCCCACCACTCGCGTCGCCCTGCCGCCGCCGCCAGCCAATCTCCTCCCGCCACCTCAGCGCCTCTTCTCTCTCCTCCGCCGTCCGGCCCTGGGCTCCGCCTCAACATGAGCCCGAGCAAGCGCGCGCCGCCCCAGGTATTCGAGCCAGCGCCGCCCGTCCGTCGGTTCCAGCGTCGCCGCCGCCCGTGCCGCCAGCGCGCCTCGCCGCGTCTGCGCCCGGCGGGCCGCCACCGCATCCCCATCGCCGCCACGGGCTCCGCCACGCCGCTTCGCCGCCCATTCGCCGACCCGCCGCCAGGCGCCTCGCCCGCAGCACCTCCCGCCACCGGGACCTCCATGGCGGCGCCGCCATGGAGCTTCGCCGAGCGCCACCTCCGTCGCCTCTCCGCCTCGTCCGGTCCTCGCCTCGACCTCCCCTGCGCGGCGGCGTCCTCCTCGCCGGGTGCGTCGCGTCGCGTCGCCGGCCTCGGATCCGCGCCCTTCCGGGCTTCGCCGAGCCGCCCCTCCCCTCGCCGGAGTCCACTCCGGCGAGATCCGGCCCGGAACCTGCAAGTGGATGAGATCCACCACGACGTCAAACCAAACGCGCCCGCGCCCCGTTCGGATCCCTCCGTCCCGCTCCTCCTCATCCGCGTTGACTCCTCGAGGTAAAATCCTCAAGTCCCGATATCTGCAGTAATTTTGTGCCATTTTCGTTGCATCATATCTCTGTCATTGTTGCTCCGTTTTGCGCGTGTAATATGTCAAAATGTTCGTATCGAAGAGTAGATCATTCCATTCCATTGCATCATTTTCATTTGAGCTCATCTTGATGCCCGAAATGCTGTTGCAAGAGTGCTATGTGATGTTAGTTTCTGATTTTTATCAGAACATGCACTTTTGTCATTTTTGCCATGATTTATGTGTGCACCCTATGATCTTGAGTCCTACATGTGTTTTGTAATGTGCCATGCCATCTTTCCAGGGGTATATTCTATGTATTTTTGTGATCTATGTGGTGACTAGCACAAGCATGTAAACTAGGTGTGTTGTTGTTGCTGATTTCAGCCCTGTTTTGCTGATATTTTGATGCCATGTTAACTTGATGCTACCGAGAGTTCCATGCATATTCTGAGATACTTCAGTATGGATGTTTTGTTAAACATGTCTTGATCTATCCATCCATGCCATTTTTTGCAATTATGGAGTGTCATAGCTTGAGTCTATCGAGCTCTACTTTTGCTATCAAATGTTTCCTGGCAGATTGTTTACATGTTATTCAATTTTGCCAAGGTTGTTGTGGTTGATCCATGTATGCTATGTTATTGTTCTTGCCATGTATGTCTTCTATGTCATGTCTTCTTGATGTATGTATGCTTAGTTTATCATTTAAGGCTCTGTAGTGAGTGCATTGAGCTTGTAAACATGCCTACTTGTTATCAGTTTTTGACATGCCATGTTGCTGAATCTGTTAACGAAACTTTCGATATTGACATGGGTGTTACTATATTTTCTGATCCTTTTTGGCTTATGGTCACTAAAGGACATTTGTTCTATGCAATTAGTAGATTCATGCCGTGCCTTTGTTTGCCATCATAAGTTCCTGTAACATGTTGTTTTCTTGCTCTAAACATTGCAACCTGATGTTATTTTCTGCAAAGTCTGAAACTGTTATTAGTTGCAATCTTGCCATGTCATTTTGAGCATGTTCTAGTCATTTCTGGAGATATCTCAGTGTTCATGTTTTGTAATGCTTTACCTGTACATCATGCCCATGCCTTTTGTTATTATTTTAGGATGCTGTAGCTTGTTGTTTTGATGCTTGCAATATGCCTACTTGCTGTTTTGGACAGCTTGTCCTTTAAACTTGTATAGGTTGTATGTGTTGAACCGTTGCTCCGTTTTGAGTGTGCTCTATATGAAACTTGCTTGATTTTGCATGTAGTTTCATATTATCATGTTGCATCCTTGTTTTGAGGTGTTTGCTTGATGTTTGTATGCATTTTGCTTCAATGCCATGCTTATCTTGTTTTGCTCATATCTTCTAGGCCGTAGCTCCGAATCTAATGAACTTTATATGTAGTTTGACTAGAATTTCGTGTAGATCATCGTGGTGCATCTTAACTTGCTGTTTAACAACTTGAACATAAGGTTTATTCAGATCTGGACCAATTTCGAAATTTGCATATGAGGACTTACCGGAATTGTTATATGTTGTTTCCGGCCTCATTTAAACTTGCCTTGATGTGTTGCTCTTGTTTGCATCATCCCTTGCCATGAGTAGCTTCATGTAGCTTTGTCATGCATCATGCTTGGTTGTGCATCATGTCTTGTTCATGTGTGGTGTGTTTACTATGTTGTGTGCTTCTTCTTGTTAGTTCCTGTTTAGTTATGATCGTGAGGATTCGTTCGTCTACGCTTGGTTCGGCTTCATCCGTTCATCTTCTTCATGGACTCGTTCTTCTTCCTTGCGGGATTTCAGGCAAGATGACCGCTACCCTGGATCTCACTACTATCATTGCTATGCTAGTTGCTTCGTTCTATCGCTATGCTGCGCTACCTATTACCTGTTTATCAAGCCATCCCAAATTGCCATGTCAGCCTCTAACCTTTTGCACCCTTCCTAGCAAACCGTTGTTTGGCTATGTTACCGCTTTGCTCAGCCCCTCTTATAGCGTTGTTAGTTGCAGGTGAAGATGAAGTTTGTTCCTTGTTGGAACTTGGAGATGTTGTTCCTTGTTGGAACATATTTACTTGTTGGGATATCACAATATATCTTATTTAATTAATGCATCTATATATTTGGTAAAGGGTGGAAGGCTCGGCCTTATGCCTGGTGTTTTGTTCCACTCTTGCCGCCCTAGTTTCCGTCATATCGGTGTTATGTTCCCGGATTTTGCGTCCCTAACGCGGTCGGGTGATTTATGGGACCCCTTGACAGTTCGCTTTGAATAAGACTCGTCCAAAGAAGGCCCAACATTGGTTTTACCATTTGCCTCACCTACCCCTTTTTCCCTTGGGTTTCGGAGCCCAAGGGTTATCTTTATTTAGCCCCCGGCCGTTGCTTCTCTAAGTGTTGGCTGAACCGAGCTTCTGCTGCAGGGGCCACCTTGAGGCAACTCGAGGGTTGGTTTTACTCGTAGCTAGTCTCATCCGATGTTGCCCTGAGAACGAGGTACGTGCGACTCCTATCGGGATTTGTCGGCACATCGGGCGGCTTTGCTGGTCTTGTTTTATTGCTGTGAAAGGTCTTGTAGCCAGGATTCCGAGACTGATCGGGTCTTCCCGGGGAGAAGGAATATCCTTCGTTGATCGCGAGAGCTTATCATGGGCTATGTTGGGACACCCCTGCAGGGTATAAACTTTCGGGAGCCGTGCCCGCGGTTATGTGGCAGATGGGAATTTGTTAATGTCCGGTTGTAGAAAACCCGAAGTTGATCTTAATTAAAATACACCAACCGTGTGTGTAACCGTGAGTGTCTCTTTTCGGGGTTGATCGAGAGGAGAACACGGTTTCTTGGGTTATGTCTGACGTAAGTAGGAGTTCAGGATCACTTCTTGATCATTACTAGTTGACGACCGTTCCTTTGTTATCTCTTCTCGCTCTCATTTGCGTATGTTAGCCACCATGTATGCTTAGCCGCTGCTGCAACCCCACCACTTTATCCCTTCCTTTCCCTTTAAGCTTTGCTAGTCTTGATACCCATGGTAATGGGATTGCTGAGTCCTCGTGGCTCACAGTTTACTACACCACCAGTTGCAGGTACAGGTTTGCGATGATCATGACGTGAGAGCGATGTTTGCTTGTGTTGGAGTTCTTCTTCTGCTTCTTCGATCAGGGGTTAGGTTCCAGGTCGGCAGCCTGGGCTAGCAGGGTGGATGTCGCTTGAGCTTCTGTTTATGTTTCATCCGTAGTCGGATGTTGATCTTGTATATGATGTTGATGTATTCTTGTGGCAATTGTGCCTTATGTATGTATCCCTATGTATTATGTAATGTTGATGTAATGATATCCACCTTGCAAAAGCGTCTCAATATGCGGGTCTATCCTTGGTGGGACCGTCGAGTTCCTTTTGGATAGGGTCGCATATTGGGCGTGACAGAAAATCCCATTGGTCGGGGCTGTTAACGGGTTATTGGATCCAAAACCCGACCCGATAGCTTAACGGCGTTCCGTTACGGTGGATGCCACGTGTCGGTCACCCTTGACGAAAGCACTTCTGTGATGCGCGATTTATCGTCATGGAAGTGGACACTTCCGTGATGATAATTTTGGTAATGTCATGGAACACTTCTCTGACAAGACAAGTATGACTATCTTGATTACGTCATAAAATTGTCATGGATGTACATGCATGACAAAAATCGCGACCTACTGTGACAAACACGTATCATCACGGAAGTGTATTTTTTTGTAGTGCCCACCCTTGTCTTCCACAGGAGCCAATGCCACCTTGTGGCAGCAAATGGGCGAAGCTCAAACCGCGCTGCATGCCAAGGAGGAGGAGCGCCTCAAGATGGAGCAAGAGCGAGACCGCCTAGCCAAGCAGCTAGCTGATCAGGCGGACAAGCGCAAGGCGGAGCTGCAGAAGCTCAAAGACGTGGAGGATGCTCTCCAGGCCGAGTTCGAGACTCATCGCTCGAACTGGGTTGACACGGAGAAGGGCCTGTCGGCCTGCTACGGCGAGATTGAGGACATGCTCGATGGTGAGTTGCTCTTTTCCTTCTTCTTCCTGCTAGTTTGTCCTACAAGCCGGCCTCCGACTTCTTACTTTTTCTTATTCCCTTGAGCAGAGTATTTCCCTGGCTACTCCGTTTCCGCCAACCAAGCCGTCGAGGCTCATCGCGATGAGCGGAGGCTGGCTGGCGTGACGATCACGCCCAACGCCCCTCGGACCGTTGCCGAGCAAATGCTCGCTGTCGGTGTCAAAACCGGCGGATCTCGGGTACGGGGTCCCGAACTGTGCGTCTAGGCAGATGGTACCAGGAGACAAAGGGCACGATGTTTTTACCCAGGTTTGGGCCCTCTTGATGGAGGTAAAACCCTACTCCTGCTTGATTGATCTTGATGATATTGGGTATTACAAGAGTTGATCTACCACGAGATAAGAGAGGCTAAACCCTAGAAGCTAGCCTATGGTATGATTGTTGTTGGTCCTACGGACTAAAATCCTCCGGTTTATATAGACACCGGAGGGGGCTAGGGTTACACATAGTTGGTTACAAGGAAGGAGATCTACATATCCATATTGCCAAGCTTGCCTTCCACGCCAAGGAGAGTCCCATTCGGACACGGGACGAAGTCTTCAATCTTGTATCTTCATAGTCCAACAGTCCGGCCAAAGGTTATAGTCCAGCTGTCCGGATACCCCCTAATCCAGGACTCCCTCAGTAGCCCCTGAACCAGGCTTCAATGATGATGAGTCCGACGCGCAGATTGTCTTCGGCATTACAAGGCGGGTTCCTCCTCCGAATACTTTATATAAGTTTTTGAACACAAGGATCATGTTCGGCTCTACAAAACAAGTTCCACATACCACCGTAGAGAGAATAATATTTCCACAAATATAATCTGCTGACGTATCCCGTTGTGTGACATCACACCACAGCCAAGCCTTTATTCGAATCGTTTTTTACAACCAACCTCAGCGCGTTTCACGAGGTGGTTTCCCTGGCACGTCTTGTCGAAGCAGAGATCGTGTCCCCTTGTCATGGGATCCCCATCAATACGGACGTGGGTAACCCAACCGCGCCATTGATTACGGTGCTTAGGGGATAAGCGAGTTTTATCAGGCTGGTGGGGACGTATAGTTTCCTCCGCCCATATAAAGGGATAAGGATTCACCTTTTTCTACCCACGCCTTCTTCCTCCTTGCTCATCCATTCTTGCGCACTCGAGCTCCAGCGCCCAAGTCCACATTCTCTTCCTCAACCTTCTCCAGTCATGTCCGGAGCGGGAGGCAAGTGGATGGTCTCCTCCGTCACGGAGGGGCACATCAAAAAGCTGCGTGGGGCCGGATACTTAGCCGAGGATATCGCGCACTGGCTGCCAGCCGCGGGGCAGATCGTCCCTACCCAGGAACCTTACGAAAGGGTGGTCTTCCTCACCCACTTCTTCCACGGACTGGGGTTTCCCCTTCATCCATTCGTTCGCGGCCTTATGTTTTATTATGGGCTGGACTTTCATGATCTGGCCCCAAATTTCATCCTCAACATCTCGGTGTTTATCGTCGTGTGTGAGGCCTTCCTCCGCATCAAGCCGCACTTCGGCCTATGGCTGAAAACCTTCAACGTCAAACCGATGGTGGTGAGCGGCCAGCAGGCGGAGTGCGGAGGCGCCATGGTGGGCAAGATGCCCAACGTCACATGGCTTGAGGGCTCCTACATGGAGACCATAAAGGGGTGGCAATCGGGGTGGTTTTACATCACCGAGCCGCGCGACACCAAGTGGGTTGCGGCCCCCCGAATTCCGATCCGGAATCCCCACGCGGCTCACCTCCTGGAAAGAGAAGGGCCTGCTCTGGGGTAATCCGGTAGAGCTGACCGGACTCCAGACCTGCATACAGAATATGATAAACAGGTAGCTCAAGCTTGTCAACATAGTCCAGGTCATGCTCATCCGCCGGATCCTCCCGTGTCAACAACAGCCGTTCAATCTGTGGGAGTTTGACCCGGCCCAGCACCAGACTCTGAGCGAGCTCTTCGACACGACGCACAAGGACGTCTGGAAGGTGTTGTTTAAGAGTGCCGAGGTTCCCCCTCACCTCACTGAGGATCGCGGGCTCAGCGCGTAGCGCCAAGCCGGCGTGGTAAGCTCTTTTATTACTTACAGGGTATTTATTTTCCCGAGTATAATCATATGCGGGATCTAAGCTCCCATGCCTTTGACAGGAATGGCTGGAGATGGCCGAACAGATCGACTGTCCGGCCCCTCTGCCCGAAGACCCAGCAGACGCTCGCTTAGCGGAGATGCTGGTTCCGGCACCTTACATGGTGCCGGAGAAGAAGGCCAAGAAGAAGGCCAAGGGAACCCGAAAGAGTTCCCGGCGCCTGGTGGTATCGGACTCATCGTCCGATGACTCAGAGACACACTCCTCCCACGAAGACGAGGAGGAGGAAAAAGAAGCGTCTTCCCCTCTAGGCAGGGGAGAAAAGAAAAGGAAGGCCGCCCCAACAGGGGAGGCCGGGGGGTCCAAGAAGGGAAGGATTCTCCTTCCGGACCATTCTACCACCGCTGCCGATAGAGAAGACGAGTGGCCACCTAGGGCCAAGCCCCTGGAAAAATCGTAAGTATTCGGATGCCAGAGTAATTCATAGCGTACCTTTATGGCACAGCTTCTCCTAACGCCGAATATAATCATGCAGTCCACCCCGAGCCCGCGTCGATGTATTGTCGAGCAGTTCCTTGGATTCATCGGATGTGAGTAGCTTTTCACTTCCGACCGCCTCCTCTCCCCGCCCTTCGGACAATGTTGAAGTATTGTCTCAATGGGTTCCGAGCCAAGGGGAGGTAGTCCTGGAGGTGCCTCAAGGCGACCTTCCGGACTCCAGGCGCAAAGGGAGCAAGGCTCCCAAGGGTCCCAAGTTCGGCCCTCCGCCGAACACCGCGCCGGAACTTCTAGTGGTTCCGGACTCCGGCAGGCGGCCCCCTGCCAAGAGGGGCAAGTCGTCCGTACCGGTGACCTCCGTCCATCCGGAGGCACCGGACAACTTGTTGGAAGTACTCAACAGCGCTTCCATCGACGGGGAGCACCGCACTATTATGAGTGCGGTGATCAAGAAGGTTCAGTCCGCCAAGAGCGAACTGACTGAAGCCTATGCCAGCCTTCTAACAGGCTTTGAGGTAAGTATTAAAATATAGGAAAATATTACCACATAGACAGTAGCCCCTGATGCTCTGTTCGGTGTTCATGAAGAAAAGCCAAATAGAGGATCAAATGATATCTGCAGGAGTCTAATACAAGTATGTCTATATGCGTATGCAGGCTCCATCGCTGACTTCTGCCGCACTGACTGCGGAGGTCGCCGTACTGAAGCAAAACCTCGAGCGGTCCGAGGAAGTGCTCGGCCTTGCCAGGAGGCAGCTCGAGGAGAACAGAGGTAAGTAATACCTTGTACATATATATAAAAAAGACGTCGTTGCAAAAAATGATAGGATCATCATGGATATATCAGGGGCCACTACCGAGGTGGCGACCCTGAAACAAGCGATGTCCGAGGCCGAAAACAAAGCGGCCACGGAGCACACCGAGCGGGAGAAGCACGAGGCACGGGTGGGCAAGGTGCAGCAAGAGCTCCAGGCTCTTGTGAAGAAGCACGAGACTTTGGAGCTTGACTCGAAGACACGAGAGTCCGAGCTTGCCACGGCCCTTGAGAGCGCAAAGCATGCCAAGGCTGAAGCCCAGAAGGCCCTCCAGGAAATTGAGGCATTGAAGAAGATAACGGCGGGTAAGGCATTCATTATGCAAAGCAAGCATGTAAAAGTAAATTACTTGTTACTTACCCGAGTCCAGAGCTCTCCAGGAGCATTCGTAGATTTGCCCCACAGCGTGTCGGATGCCGCAAAGTACTACCGGGCCGAGGAAGGGAGCTCGACGGAGAAGGTGTTCCGGTCTTAGTATACTGAGTCCGAACACCCGGTGCCCTTAAGCGACCAGCTGAAGCAATTGGTCGAGCTCCACAAGGCGGCCGGACAGGCCATGAAGGGTCTTATAGTCCAGCTGTGGCCTGGAGAGGCCATGCCTGAGAGCTACTTCGGGCTGGTGAGGCGGCATGTGGATGCCTGTCCTTGGCTTGAGGTCATCAAGCGCTCCATCTGCATCGAGGGTGCCCGCAGGGCGCTTTCCCGTGTTAAAGTACACTGGGGTAAGATGGACGCTAAGAAGCTGGTGAAGGAGGGACCACCGCAGGGCAAGGAGCATCGCCACCCTGAAATGTACTATGAGGGCGTCCTGAATGGTGCCCGCCTTGTGGCGGATGAGTGTTCCAAAGATGTAATTTTTGAGTGAACTTGCTCGTGTGATCCTGTTATTTATGAAAACTTGTTTCATATGCGCTATGCAACGCTTGTTTGAATTTAAAATATTACCTTCTGTGCGACTGTTTATCAAATCTGAGAGATGGCTAGTCGTCGGCTTCTGCCCCCATGCCACGGGTGCTGCGGTGTTCGGGATAATTCTTAGCACTCTTTTTCCCATTCTTGGGTCCTTCGAGGGAGGTGCTCAGCGCAACGAACAAGGCAATCGGACTATAATGCTTTATCACTCTCACTTAGCCAAAGAATTCTATAATTTTAAATTTTGGCGAAGCCCCTGGTATTTGGAAGGCCGAATTCGGGGCGCTATACACGCCTAAGCCGGACAAAGCCGACTCCTCGCTCTAAGCGGCATAAGGCTTTAGCGACTCGAGACCTCTCGAACAGCGACCGACTCTCGCCTTATCATGACAGTCCGTTTTAGCTTTCTCTACTGAGGTGCTTGCCCAGATGAACCGGGGCACAATTGCAGTAGTTCTCCCGGTGCTACCTTAGCCGATATAGCGGAACGTAAGGTACCAAAACATGGGAGCCGGGCAAATCCAACTATTGACCCAAGACATGATTCGGAGCTGATGCATATAATGTTATAAGTTCGGGGTGCCGCACTGTCGAAAGTGTTCGGACTTCTCACGCTGTATTATGGGGTATGCTTAAGCCCCTGGCATATTGGCCGTACCAGAGTGTACGGGTGCTGAATGCTATGAATGATCATATATAAGAAAGAACATAGAATGCGGTAATAGGATAGTGCTATGCATTTTTTATTCGAAAAGGTGCATTGAAGCAGAATGATATAAGTAGTGCGATACGCAAAAAATAGGAACATTTGACATGTCCCCTCCAAGGCCGGGTTGCGGAATGGTATTTAAAGCAGGTATTTTACTCGTTATCAGAGACCACCTGGGAGTTCCATGGTGCGATGTAGCTTTCTGCCTCCTTGGTTGTTGTATCTTGTGTCCGGCAATCATATTGCCGGAAGGGGTTTCAGAGAGTAGACTCCTGAAAGAGAGAAAAAATAACCAAACGGGAAGCCCCTAGTGCGATTGAGCCGCGTTTTGAGGCGTGCCGTAATTGTGCCCCCCTCCCCCACCTGTGTCCATGGTATTTTCAATGCGTAATGATATACGCGTGGCACGGATTTTGCCGTTTGGCTGGGACTGGGGTGGGGGCCGCATTGCTATGCGAGCTCGGAATGTGCCAGGCGGTCTTGTTGCAGGTTACTCCGGGCGCGCTTGACGGTGTCCGGGTGTATAATAGCCAAACTGGTGAATTGCCTTGAGAGGCTGTTTTGCGCTTCTGTTGCGAGGGCTGCAGTGTGCTCCTCTGTTCGGAGAGAGCGCTGTGTGTTTCCATTGACTGTGATGGCCCCCCGAGGTCCTGGCATCTTGAGCTTGAGGTATGCATAATGCGGTACCGCATTGAACTTTGCAAATGCGGTTTGCCCGAGCAGTGCATGATAGCCGCTGTGGAATGGGACTATGTCGAAGATTAACTCCTCACTTCGGAAATTATCCGGGGATCCGAAGACTACTTCTAGTGTGACTGAGCCAGTGCAGTGGGCCTCTACACCTGGAATGACGCCTTTGAAGGTCATTTTTGTGGGTTTGATCCTTGAGGGGTCTATACCCATTTGGCACATTGTGTCCTGATAAAGCAGGTTCAGGCTACTGCCGCCGTCCATAAGGACTCGAGTGAGGTGGAATCCGTCGATGATTGGGTCTAGGACCGATGCGGCGAATTCGCCATGCCGGATACTAGTGGGGTGGTCCCTGCGATCAAAGGTGATCGGACAGGAGGACCATGGGTTGAACTTTGGGGCGACTGGCTCTAACGCATATACGTCCCTTAGCGCACGCTTCCGCTCCCTTTTGGGGATGTGGGTGGCGTATATCATATTCACCGTCCACACTTGTGGGGGGAACCTCTTCTGTCCTCCGGTGTTCGGCGGCTGGGGCTCCTCCTCATCATCACTATGCAGCCCCTTGTCCTTGTTTTCGGCATTTAAATTGCTGGCCTGCTTGAACACTCAACACTCTCTGTTGGTGTGGTTGATTGGCTTTTCGGGGGTGCCGTGTATCTGACATGAGCGATCGAGTATACGGTCCAGACTGGACGGGCCCGGAGTGCTTCTTTTGAATGGCTTTTTCCGCTGACCGGGTTTGGATCCTCTGAATCCGGCATTGACTGCCGTATCTTCGGCGTTGTCGTTGTTGATGCGGCGCTTATGTTTGTTGCGATGTGACCTGCCATTGCTATCCTTGGTATCTGAAGTACTAGGGTTTTTTGATATGTTATTGCTGCGAGCCAGCCAGCTGTCTTCTCCCACGCAAAAGCGGGTCATGAGTTTCGTGAGGGCTGCCATAGATTTCGGGTTTTCCTGGCCAAGGTGTCGGGCGAGCCACTCGTCGCGGATGTTATGCTTAAAAGCTGCTAGGGCCTCTGCATCCGGACAGTCGACAATTTGATTTTTCTTGGTTAGGAACCGTGTCCAGAATTGCCTGGCCAATTCCTCCGGCTGTTGAATTATGTGGCTCAAGTCATCGGCATCTGGCGCACATAAGTGCCCTGGAAGTTGTCGAGGAATGCGGCTTCCAGATCTTCCCAATAGCCAATGGATTCTGCTGGCAGGCTGTTAAGCCAATGCCGAGCTGGTCCTTTGAGTTTGAGTGGGAGGTATTTGATGGCGTGCAGATCGTCACCGCGTGCCATGTGGATGTGGAGGAGGTAGTCCTCGATCCATACCGCAGGATCTGTTGTACTGTCATATGATTCGATATTTACGGGTTTGAAACCCTATGGGATTTTATGATCCATTACTTCATCTATGAAGCATAGGGGGTGTGCGGCGCCTCTGTACTGGGCTATGTCGCGACGTAGCTCAAATGAGTCTTATCTGCTGTGTTCGGCCCGGCCGGATATATTTTTACTATATCCGGCATGACGGTTATCGTCTCGCGTAGTGTCGCGCCCCCGTAATCCGTAGATCGATCTTGCGTGCTTTGCTTTATCCTCCAATACGTCTCGCATGTCTAACGTATTTCCCCGTGTCTTGACATTTTTGTTTGAGTGGCGTCGGGGTGCGGGCTGAGCTTTTGGCTGAAATGCCTCTCTGTCACGGCCACGAGGTGGCCGATCAGCCGCATCATACACTGGGGATGTAGGCTTTAACGCTTCCTCCTCTAATCGGGGTAGCAGCCTGCGCTTTGGGTAACTTTCGGAAGGGCGTTCGAGTTCATATTCCTCGGATGCCAGGACTTCAGTCCATCTGTCAGCTAGCAAATCTTGATCAGCTCGAAGCTGCTGTTACTTTTTCTTAAGGCTATTTGCCATGGCCATAAGCCGGCGCTTGAAGCGCTCTTGCTCGACGGGATCCTCTGGCACTATAAATTCGCCATCGTCGAGGCTTGCCTCGTCTTCGTATGGAGGCATGTAATTATCATCCTCTGCCTCTCCATCTGCCGCTCTCTCAGGAGGGCTGGCTTCTCCATCCTCCTGCTCTAAGTTTTGCCAGAGGGGATTGTCGCCATCTACGGCACTGTCCGGAGTGCTATTATCTCCTGTGCCGGTATCACCATTTTTGCTTTGGCGAGATTTAGAGCGGCGCCGCTGACGTTGGCGCTTGGGTTGCTTCTTGGAAGGGCCATCCTCCACTGTCCCGTCGCCATTGCCTTCTTTGGGTGTGTCCACCATATATATATCATATGATGAGGTGCGTGTCTAGTGCCCTCTGGGCAGTGGTTCCTGTTCGTCTCCTGCATCATCGTCCATACTGTCGATGTCTTCGGAGTCAAAGTCGAGCATGTCGGTCAAATCATCGACAGTGGCTACCAAGTGGGTCGTGGGGGGGCGGAGAATTTCTTTGTCATCCGCATCCCAATCCTGTCGGGCATAGCCCGGCCGGGACTCTCCTGACAAGGAGAGAGACCTTAGTGAGTTCAGTATGTCGCCGTAGGGCGAGTGCTAAAAAATATCCGCGGAAGTGAACTCCATGATCGGCGCCCAGTCAGATTCGACAGGCACGGGCGCCGGCGGGTCAGAGTCCGTGGCCGGTGAGGAATCCAGCAGTTTGGAGTCACGGCTCTCGTGAAGGGTAAGGTTGGTGTTTGGCTCGATCGCCGTAGAGAATGCGGCCTCCGTGGCGGGGTCTATCCACCCGTCCATGGATGGCACGATTGGCTCCGAATTAAGGGTCGGAGCGGTTGCAGATGCGATCTCCCGAACACTGTCCGACGGCAGAGCTAAATCATGCTCATCGTGACCGTGCGGCACACTTGGCAGGGGCTCGAATCTGTTGAAGATCAAGTCTCCGCGGATGTCGGCCGTGTAGTTTAAGCTTCCGAACCTGACCTGGTGGCCAGGGGCGTAACTCTCGATCTGCTCCAGATGGCCAAGCGAATTAGCCCGCAGTACGAAGCCGCCGAATACAAAGAGTTGTCCGGGGAGAAAAGTCTCACCCTGGACCGCATCGCTATCGATGATCGAAGGAGCCATCAAGCCTAATGACGGCGACACAGAGGAACTCTCAATGAAAGCACCAATGTCGGTATTAAAACCGGCGGATCTCGGGTAGGGGGTCCCGAACTGTGCATCTAGGCAGATGGTAACAGGAGACAAGGGACACGATGTTTTTACCCAGGTTCGGGCCCTCTCGATGGAGGTAAAACCCTACTCCTGCTTGATTGATCTTGATGATATTGGGTATTACCAGAGTTGATCTACCACGAGATTAGAGAGGCTAAACCCTAGAAGCTAGCCTATGGTATGATTGGTGTTGGTCCTACGGACTAAAACCCTCCGGTTTATATAGACACCGGAGGGGGCTAGGGTTACACAGAGTCGGTTACAAGGAAGGAGATCTACATATCTGTATTGCCAAGCTTTCCTTCCCCAAGGAGAGTCCCATCCGGACATGGGATGAAGTCTTCAATCTTGTATCTTCATAGTCCAACAGTCCGGCCAAAGGTTATAGTCCGGCTGTCCGGATACCCCCTAATCCAGGACTCCCTCACTCGCCATCCATGCTCATCTCCAGCAGGCACACACATCGGGCTCTCCGCCGTCTTCTGCGTGCTGGGGCCCAGGTGGTTTCTGCCCTTTGGCCGGGTACCCCCCTTCTGCGCACCGCCAACCGGACCTCCGACTGGTTGGTGGTGGCCATTGGTCGCTTCGAGGCGTGGAAAGGCTCCTCCACCTGGGCAGGTGCACGGCGAGCCCTGGAGTTCGTCAAGGGGTGGTACTCTGGGCTGAATTTGGACCAGCTGCCCACTCTCCATGCTGAAGCTGGTGAGGAATTGGAGGCGGTCGTGCCCTAGCTCTATCACCGCGCCACGACGATCACTGAGTACACGAACACCAGCGTCTTCCTCCCCGAGCTAGATGCAGCAGGCGCCGAGGTGCCACCCAACTGGTTCGGGCTAAACCCGGAAGGCGGTGAGGACTCGGTGGAGGAGATCGCCTCCAGCGATGAGGGCGAGGAGGAGGAGGATGAGGATGAGGACGGTGAAGATGACGCGCTGGACGGTGGAGACAACGACCGGCCTCAGCCCGACCGAGTCTCGAGAACGGACGGAGCGCCGGCAAACCGACTGATGCCGAGGCTGACTAGGCCGAGACCCACCAGGCGGCCGTTTCACTGCCCGGAGCCTCTACCTCCGCTGACCCCTCCAATCCGTCTGCTGCTCATCTGGCCTAGGCGGCCAAGTTATCTTTCCTTTCCCTATTTTGTAACCGCTTGAACAAAAATTGTTAAGTCCGTGCAGTTCCACCCGCTGGGGGTGTATTCAAACTCCGTTGAATGCTGGCCGAGGGCCTTTTGCTGTAAAAATTGTCTTTTTTCGAATTCCGACTTGTCTTGCTTTCCTACTCCTTTGGCTTTTTTTTCCTTTGCCGCCTTCCCTTGGCTGTCGTCTTGCCAGCCGGACAGCCGCTCTACGTTATATGGCTAGGTCAAGTACTTAGCCATTTTGGGGAGGCAAGTACTTTAGCCGTTTGGTGGAGTGTAGCAAATTAAGTTAGAAACCGGCCGGCCGGTTGCTCAGCAGTCGGTCGGCGAGGCGAGGAGCCAGCTCGGCCTATGAAAATGCTTTAGTCCTCAGCCATTTTTCGTGAGGGCACCGTTTCCTGCCTTTAACTCTTGCTGGCCGAACAGTCGCTCTGCGAGCTACGGCTTGTGGCAAGAGAGGGCTTAGGTGCCGGCACACTACTTGTCCGAGTGCAGGTAGCATGCACATAGTACAAGGCGGCAAGCCCCCGGGCTGACTGGTCGAACCCGGTGCCAGGCAGAATAATGAAATAACATACTCATAGGCATAGAACTTATCATATAGATAAAGAAAGGGTATCCCCTGAGTGCTCCTCGAGGGGCCCGATGTTTTGTACTTAATAAAAAAGGTAGCGTGGTACATACTACATCAACTGTGAAATCTTTGAAGAAGATTCGCGTTCCATGGGCACTCTGTTTCCTTGCCCGAATCATCTCTCTTGCGTGCTCTTGGCTTCTGCACATCGATGAGGTAGTAGGAGTCGTTGCCCAATGCTTTACTGATGATGAAGGGGCCTTCCCAAAGGGCTGAGAGCTTGTGCTAGCCGGCTGTTCGCTGGATCAGTCGGAGCAAAAGGTCGCCCTCTTGGAAAGATCTTGGCTCGACTTTCTGGCTGTGGTAGCGGCATAGACTCTGCTGGTAGATAGCGGACCGGCTGAGTGCCAACAGCCGACCCTCTTCCAGCAGATCGACACCGTCTTCTCGCGCTTCCTTCACTTCCGCTTCCGTGTACATGGTGATGCAAGGTGAGTCATACTCAATGTTAGTTGGGATGACAGCCTCGGCACCGTACACGAGAAAAAAATGGAGTGAAGCTGGTTGATTTGTTGGGAGTGGTGCAGAGGCTCCAAAGGACGGCCGGCAGCTCGTCGATCCAGCAGCCGGCCGACCGCTCTAGAGGCTCGACCAGTCGGGGCTTGATGCCGGAGAGGATGAGGCGGTTTGCTCGCTCGACTTGGCCGTTTGACTACGGGTGGGCAACGGACGCTAAGTCTAGTCGGATGCCCTGCGTCGCGCAGAAATGAGCCAAGGATCCTTTGGAAAAATTTGTGCCATTGTTAGTGATGATGCTGTGTGGTACTTCATACCGGGTGGTGATGTCTGCAATGAAGGTCACAGCAGTCGAACAATTCAACTTCTTAATTGGCTTTGCTTCAATCCACTTGGTGAACTTGTCCACGGCAACGAGTAGATGGGTCATGCCGCCGCGTGCTGTCTTGAATGGTCCCACCATATCCAACCCCCAGACAGCAAAGGGCCAAGCCAGGGGATGGTTTTGAGTGCAGAAGCCGATAGATATTGCTGGGAGCTGAACTTCTGACACCCTTTGCAATGCTTGACCAATTCCTTGGCGTCTTCCAATGCAGTCGGCCAAAAGAAACCATGGCGGAAAGCCTTGGCAACAAGGGACCTGGAGGCCACGTGGTGGCCGCACTCGCCTTGGTGGATATCTTTGAGGATTGCTTGGCCTTTCTCTGATTCTACGCAGCACTGGAAGACTCCAGTCATGCTGCGTCTGATGAGCTCTCTATTTACTATCGTGTAGGCTCCTACTCGGTGCTGCACTTGCCGGGCCGAGATCTCTCATCGGCCGACAGCTCTCTAGTCACCAGAAACTTGAGGATGGGCTCTACCCATGACGGTGCTTGAATTTCTTCTACTGCCACTATGGCCACTTGTACGAGGGTGGTTGGGTTGGGAGGCGGCGGGTTGGAATCGATTGCTGCTTGTTGCTTTGCTGATGTCCCCGGGCCGGGTGCGACAGCTGCAGTCCACGAGCCGCTTGGTGAAGTCCCCGGGCTGACTACTGCAGCCCCCGAGCCGGGTGCGACTGCCGCAGTCCCTGCGACGCCTGCTGAAGTCCCCGCGCCGGCTGCTGCAGCCCCCAAGTCGGATCCGACTCCTTCGGGAGGAGCCGGCACAAAGATGGACTCAGATCCTGGGGAAGGATTGATCGACGGCTTGCGGAGGCACTTAAGGGAAACACCGGCTGGTATTGCTTGACGGGTGGAGCCGATTCGTGCCAAGGCGTCTGCCTGCTCGTTGTCATTTCATGGCACGTGAAGGAACTCACACCCTTCAAAGTATCCCCTGAGTTGCTGGACAAGGAAACGGTAGCTTGCCATGTTTGCATCCTTGGCATCCCAGTCACCAGACGACTGTTGGACCACCAAGTCGGAGTCGCCCTAGCATAGGATCCGGCGGATGCCGATCTCTTTGACCAGCCGGAGGCCGTGTATTAGTGCTTCATATTCGGCTACTTTGTTGGAGGTGGCGAAATGCATTTGCAATGTGTATCTGAGCTTGTCGCCTTTGGGGGAAGTGAGAACAATGCCGGCTCCCAAGCCGGTGCGCATCTTTGAGCCATCGAAGTGCATCCGTCAATGAGTTGAGTCTGGAGCTGGCGGCAGGTACTGGGTCTCGGCCCAGTCAACAAGGAAGTCGGCCAGTGCTTGGGACTTGATGGCGGTGCGTGGCTGGTAAAAGATGGTGTATGGGGCCAACTCGATGGCCCATTTGGCCACCCGGCCAGATGCATCTCTGTTGCCAATGATCTCGGCAAGTGGGGCAGTGCAGACAACCGTGATTGGGTGCTCTTGAAAGTATGGCTTCAGCTTCTTGGCGGCAAAGTGCATGCCGTAGCACATCTTCTGGTAGTGAGGGTAGTTCTGGTTCGAGGTTGACAGCACCTTGCTCAAATAGTACACGGGCCTCTGGACCGGCTGTGCTCTGCCGTCTTCTGGGCGCTCTACCACAATAACAATGCTGACCACCCGACTGGTGGTGGCTATGTAAAGGTACATAGGTTCTTTAGCAGCCGGAGCCGCTAGGACAGGCGGCATGGTCAACATCTCCTTCAGCTAGAGAAAAGCTTCATCCGCCTTGTCATTCCACTTGGAATGAGGGGTCTTCTTCATGAGCTGGTACAGGGGAAGAGCCTTCTCTCCCAGCCGACTGATGAACCGGCTGATGGATGCCAAGCAGCCGGTAAACTTCTGGACGTCTCGCAGTCGCGTGGGTCTCTCCATCCTCTCGATGGCTTTGATCTTAACACGGTTGCACTCAATGCCGCGCTCTGAGACCAGGAAGCGAGGAGCTGGCCGGCTGGTACTCCAAAGACGTGAAGGAAATATGCCCTAGAGGCAATAATAAAGTTATTATTTATTTCCTTATATCATGATAAATGTTTATTATTCATGCTAGAATTGTATTAACCGGAAACATAATACATGTGTGAATACATAGACAAACAGAGTGTCACTAGTATGCCTCTACTTGACTAGCTCGTTAATCGAAGATGGTTATGTTTCCTAACCATAGACATGAGTTGTCATTTGATTAACGGGATCACATCATTAGGAGAATGATCTGATTGACTTGACCCATTCCGTTAGCCTAGCACTTGATCGCTTAGTATGTTGCTATTGCTTTCTTCATGACTTATACATGTTCCTGTAACTATGAGATTATGCAACTCCGCTTACGGAGGAACACTTTGGTACTACCAAACGTCACAACGTAATCGGGTGATTATAAAGGAGTACTACAGGTGTCTCCAAAGGTACATGTTGGGTTGGCGATTTGAGATTAGGTTTTGTCACTCCGATTGTCGGAGAGGTATCTCTGGGCCTTCTCGGTAATACACATCATATAAGCCTTGCAAGCATTACAACTAATGAGTTAGTTGTGAGATGATGTATTACGGAACGAGTAAAGAGACTTACGTAACGAGATTGAAATAGGTATTGATACCGACGATCGAATCTCGGGTAAGTAACATACCGATGACAAAGGGAACAACGATGTCGTTATGCGGTTTGACCGATAAAGATCTTCGTAGAATGTGTAGGAACCAATATGGGCATCCAGGTTCCGCTATTGGTTATTGACCGAGAATGGTTCTAGGTCATGTCTACATAGTTCTCAAACCCGTAGGGTCCGCACGCTTAACGCTTCGATGACAGCTCATTATGAGTTTATAAGTATTGATGCACCAAGGTTGTTCGAGTCCGGATGTGATCACGGACATGACGAGTAGTCTCGAAATGGTCGAGACATAAAGATTGATATATTGAAGCCTACATTTGGACATCGGAAGTGTTCCGAGTGAAATCGAAATTTACCGAGTACCGGAGGTTACCGAACCCCGGGGACTACATGGGCCATAGTGGGCCTTGGAGGAAAGGAGAAAGGGCCAGCCCTAGGTGGTCCCACCCCCTTCCCTAGTCCTATTAGGACTAGGAAAGGTGGGCCGCCCCCTCTCTCTCTTTCCCCTCAGGAATCCTAATCCAACTAGGATTGGAGGGGAATCCTACTCCCGGAGGAGTAGGACTCCTCGCGCCCCCTCTTGGCCGGCCAGCCCCTCCCCTTGGCTCCTTTATATACGGGGCAGGGGCACCCTAGAACACACAAGTTGATCTACGGATCGTTCCTTAGCCGTGTGCGGTGCCCCTTCCACCATATTCCACTTCGTCATATCGTCGTGGAGCTTAGGCGAAGCCTGCGCCGGAGAAGTCATATCGTCATGAGCTTAGGCGAAGCCCTCGTCGGTGGAGTATCAACATCGCCACCACGCCGTCGTCTTGACGGAACTCATCCCCGACACTTTGCTGGATCGGAGTCCGGGATCGCCATCGAGCTGAACGTGTGCGTAACTCGGAGGTGCCGTCGTTCGGTGCTTGGATCGGTCGGATCGTGAAGACGTCGACTACATCAACCGCGTTGTTATAACGCTTCGCTTTCGGTCTCACAGTGTACGTGGACGGACACTCTCCCTCTCGTTGCTATGCCATCACCATGGTCTTGCGTGTTCGTAGGAAAATTTTGAAATTACTACGCTCCCCAACAGTGGCATCCGAGCCTGGTTTTATGCGTTGATGTCATGTGCACGAGTAGAACACAAGTGAGTTGTGGGCGATACAAGTCATACTGCCTACCAGCATGTCATACTTTGGTTCAGCGGTATTGTGAGATGAAGCGGCCTGACCGACATTACGCCAGACGCTTACGCGAGACTGGTTTCACCGCCCGAGCACTCGTTGCTTAAAGGTGACCGGCGGTGTCTGTCTCTCACTTTAGTTGAACCGAGTATGACTACGCCCGGTCCTTGAGAAGGTTAAAACGAGTCTATTTGACAAACTATCGCTGTGGTTTTGATGCGTAGGTAAGAACGGTTCTTGCTCAGCCCGTAGCAGCCATGTAAAACTTGCAACAACAAAGTAGAGGACGTCTAACTTGTTTTTGCAGGGCATGTTGTGATGTGATATGGTCAAGACGTGATGCTATATTTTATTGTATGAGATGATCATGTTTTGTAACCGAAGTTATCGGCAATGGCGAGAGCCATATGGTTGTCGCTTTATTGTATGAAATGCAACGCCGTGTAATTGCTTTACTTTATCACTAAGGAGTAGCGATAGTCGAGAAGCAATAGTTGGCGAGACGACAACGATGCTACGATGGAGATCAAGGTGTCGCTACGGTGACGATGGTGATCATGACGGTGCTTGGCGATGGAGATCACAAGCACAAGATGATGATGACCATATCATATCACTTATATTGATTGCATGTGATGTTTATCCTTTATGCATCTTATCTTGCTTTGATTGACGGTAGCATTATAAGATGATCTCTCACTAAAATTATCAAGAAGTGTTCTCCTCGAGTATGCACCGTTGCCAAAGTTCGTAGTACCCGGACACCACGTGATGATCGGTGTGATAAGTTCTACGTCCATCTACAACGGTGCAAAACAGTTGCACGCAGCAGAATACTCAAAGTTAAACTTGACGAGCCTAGCATATAACAGATATGGCCTCGAACACGGAGACCGAAAGGTCGAGCGTGAATCATATAGTAGATATGATCAACATAGTGATGTTCACCATTGAAACTACTCCATCTCACGTGATGATCGGACATGGTTTAGTTGATTTGGATCACGTAATCACTTAGATAACTAGAGAGATGTCTATCTAAGTGGGAGTTCTTAATTAATATGATTAATTGAACTTTAATTTATCATGAACTTAGTCCTGGTAGTATTTTGCAAATTATGTTGTAGATCAATAGCTCGCGTTGTTGCTTTCATATGATTATTTTAATGTGTTCCTAGAGAAAATTGTATTGAAAAATGTTAGTAGCAATGTTGCGGATTGGATCCGTGATCTGAGGTTTATCCTCATTGCTGCGCAGAAGAATTATGTCCTTGATGCACCGCTAGGTGACAGACCTATTGCAAGAGCAAGATGCAGACGTTATGAACGTTTGGCTAGCTCAATATGATGACTACTTGGTAGTTTAGTGCACCATGCTTAAACGGCTTAGAATCGGGACTTCAAAGACGTTTTGAGCGTCATGGACCATATGAGATGTTCCAGAGTTGAAGTTAATATTTCAAGCAAATACCGAGTTGAGAGATATGAAGTTTCCAACAAGTTCTATAGCTAAAAGATGGAGGAGAATCGCTCAACTAGTGAGCATGTGCTCAGATTGTGCAGGTACTTCAATCGCTTGAATCAAGTGGGAGTTAATCTCCCGGATAAGATAGTGATTGACAGAATTCTCTAGTCACCATCACTAAGTTACTAGAACTTCGTGATGAACTATAGTATGCAAGGGATGACGAAAACGATTCCCGAGCTCTTCGTGATGTTGAAATCGACGAAGGTAGAAATCGAGAAAGAGCATCAAGTGTTGATGATTGACAAGACCACTAGTTTCAAGAAAAGGGCAAAGGAAAGAAAGGGAATTTCAAGTAGAATGACAAGCAAGTTGTCACTCCCATGAAGAAACCCAAAGCTGAACCAAAGCCTGAAACGAGTGCTTACCTTTGCATAGGAAATGGTCCTTTGGAAGCGGAAATACCCCAAATATTTGGTGGATAAGAAGGATGGCAAAGTGAACAAGAGTATATTTGATATACAGGTTATTGATGTGTGCCTTACTAGTGTTTATAGTATCCCCAGTATTTGATACTTGTTCGGTTACTAAGATTAGTAACTCGAAACAGGAGTTCTGAGAATAAGCAGAGACTAGTTGAAGGGAAGTGAAGATGAGTGTTGGAAGTAGTTCCAAGATTGATATGATCATCATCGCACACTCCCTATACTTTTGGGATTATTGTTAAACCTAAATAAATGTTATTTGGTGTTTGCGTTGAGCATGAATATGATTTGATCATGTTTATTGCAAAACGGTTATTCATTTAAAGTCAAAGAATAATTGTTGTTCTGTTTAAATGAATAAAACCTTCGATGGTCGACACCCAATGAAAATAGTTTTCAAACGGTTATTCATTTAAAGTCAAAGAATAATTGTTGTTCTGTTTAAATGAATAAAACCTTCAATGGTCATACACCCAATAAAAATAGTTTGTTGGATCTCGATCGTAGTGATACACATATTCATAATATTGATGCCAAAAGATGCAAAGTTAATAATGATAGTGCAACTTATTTGTGGCACTGCCGTTTGGGTCATATCGGTGTAAACGATGAAGAAACTCCATCTTGATGGACTTTTGGAATCACTTGATTATGAATCACTTGGTACTTGCGAACCGTGCCGTTTGGGCAAGATGACTAAAACTCCGTTCTCCGGAACAATGGAACAAGCTACTTGACTTATTGGAAATAATACATACCGATGTATGCGATCCAATGAGTGTTGATGCTCGTGGCAAGTATCGTTATTTTCTGACCTTCACAAGATGATTTGAGCAGATATGGGTATATCTACTTGATGAAACATAAGTCTGAAATAGTTGAAAGGTTCAAAGAATTTCAGAGTGAAGTGGAAAATCATCGTAACAAGAAAAATAAAGTTTCGTGATCTGATCGTGGAGATGAATTTTTGAGTTCTGAGTTTGGTCTTCAATTAAAACAAAGTGGAATAGTTTCACAGCTCACGCCACATGGAACACCACAACATAATGGTGTGTCCGAACGTCAGAACCGCACTTTATTGGATATGGTGCAATCTATGATGTATCTTACCGATTTACCACTATCGTTTTGGGTTATGCATTAGAGACAGCTGCATTCACGTTTAATAGGGCACCATCTAAATCCGTTGAGATGACACCGTATGAACTATGGTTTAGCGATAAACCTAAGTGTCGTTTCTTAAAGTTTGGAGTTGTGATGCTTATGTGAAAAGTTTTCACCGATAAGCTCGAACCCAAATCGAGAAGTGCGTCTTCATAGAATACCCAAAAGAAACTGTTGGGTACACCTTCTATCATAGATCTAAAGGCAAAACATTCGTTGCTAAAATGGATCCTTTCTAGAGAAGGAGTTTCTCTCGAAAGAAGTGAGTGGGAGGAAAGTAGAAACTTGATGAGGTAATTATACCTTCTCCCTTATTGGAAAGTAGTTCATCACGAAATCAGTTCCGTGATTCCTACACCAATTAGTGAGGAAGTTAATGATGATGATCATGAAACTTCAGATCAAGTTGCTACCAAATCTCGTAGGTCTTCGAGTAAGATCCGCACTGAGTGGTACGGTAATCATGTTCGGAAGTCATGTTACTAGACCATGATGAACCTACGAACTATGAGGAAGCGATGATGAGCCCAGATTCATGCGAAATGGCTTGAGGCCATAAAATCTGAGATATGATCCATGTATGAGAACAAAGTATGGACTTTGATTGACTTGCTCGATGATCAGCAAGCCATGTTAAATAAATGGATCTTCAAGAGGAAGACAGATGTTGATAGTAGTGTTACTATCTACAAAGCTAGACTTGTCGAAAAAGGTTTTAGACAAAGTTCAAGATGTTGAATACAATGAGATTTTCTCACTTGTATCGATGCTTAAAAGTCTGTCCGAATCATGTTAGCAATTGCCACATTTTATGAAATCTGGCAAATGGATGTCAAAACTACATTCTTTAATGGATTTATTAAAGAAGAGTTGTATATGATGCAACCAGAAGGTTTTGTCAATCCTAAAGGAGCTAACAAAATGTGCAAAGCTCCAGCGATCCATCTATGGACTGGTGCAAGCATCTCGGAGTTGGAATAAGCGCTTTGATAATGTGATCAAAGCATATGGTTTTATCTGAGACTTTTGAGAAGCCTGTATTTACAAGAAAGTGAGTGGGAGCACTACAAAGATTTCGATAAGTATATGTGAATGACATATTGTTGATCGGAAATAATGTAGAATTATTCTGCAAAGCATAAAGGAGTGTTTGAAAGGAGTTTTTCAAAGAAAGACCTCGGTGAAGCTGCTTACATATTGAGCATCAAGATCTATAGAGATAGATCAAGGCGCTTGATAAGTTTTTCAATGAATACATACCTTGACAAGATTTTGAAGTAGTTCAAAATGGAACAGTCAAAGAAAGAGTTCTTGCTGTGTTACAAGGTGTGAGATTGAGTAAGACTCAAAACCCGACCACGGCAGAAGATAGAAAGAGAATGAAAGTCATTCCTATGCATCAGCCATAGGTTCTATAAAGTATGTCATGCTATGTACCAGATCTATTGCATACCCTACCACTAAGCGGCAAGGAGTGCAATAGTGATCTAGGAGTAGATCAATGGACAGCGGTCAAAATTATCCTTAGTAGAATAAGGATATGTTTCTCGATTATGGAAGTGAAAAAGGTTAAATAAGTAAAGGTTACGTCGATGCAAGTTTTAACACTAATCTAGATGACTCGAGTCTCAATCTGGATACATATTGAAAGTGGGAGCAATTAGCTAGAGTAGCTCCGTGCAAGAGCATTGTAGACATAGAAATTTGCAAAATACTTACGGCTCTGAATGTGACAGACCGTTGACTAAAATAATCTCACAAGCAAAACATGATCACACCTTAGTACTCTTTGGGTGTTAATCACATAGCGATGTGAACTAGATTATTGACTCTAGTAAACCCTTTGGGTGTTGGTCACATGTCGATGTGAACTATGGGTGTTAACCACATATAGATGTGAACTATTGATGTTAAATCACATGGCGATGTGAACTAGATTATTGACTCTAGTGCAAGTGGGAGACTGAAGGAAATATGCCCTAGAGGCAATAATAAAGTTATTATTTATTTCCTTATATCATGATAAATGTTTATTATTCATGCTAGAATTGTATTAACCGAAACATAATACATGTGTGAATACATAGACAAACAGTGTCACTAGTATGCCTCTACTTGACTAGCTCGTTAATCGAAGATGGTTATGTTTCCTAACCATAGACATGAGTTGTCATTTGATTAACGGGATCACATCATTAGGAGAATGATCTGATTGACTTGACCCATTCCGTTAGCCTAGCACTTGATCGTTTAGTATGTTGCTATTGCTTTCTTCATGACTTATACATGTTCCTGTAACTATGAGATTATGCAACTCCGTTTACGGAGGAACACTTTGGTACTACCAAGCGTCACAACGTAATCGGGTGATTATAAAGGAGTACTACAGGTGTCTCCAAAGGTACATGTTGGGTTGGCGTATTTCGAGATTAGGTTTTGTCACTCCGATTGTCGGAGAGGTATCTCTGGGCCTTCTCGGTAATACACATCATATAAGCCTTGCAAGCATTACAACTAATGAGTTAGTTGTGAGATGATGTATTACGGAACGAGTAAAGAGACTTACCGGTAACGAGATTGAAATAGGTATTGGATACCGACGATCGAATCTCGGGTAAGTAACATGCCGATGACAAAGGGAACAACGTATGTCGTTATGCGGTTTGACCGATAAAGATCTTCGTAGAATGTGTAGGAACCAATATGGGCATCCAGGTTCCGCTATTGGTTATTGACCGAGAATGGTTCTAGGTCATGTCTACATAGTTCTCAAACCCGTAGGGTCCGCACGCTTAACGTTTCGATGACAGTTCATTATGAGTTTATAAGTATTGATGCACCGAAGGTTGTTCGGAGTCCCGGATGTGATCACGGACATGACGAGGAGTCTCAAAATGGTCGAGACATAAAGATTGATATATTGGAAGCCTACATTTGGACATCGGAAGTGTTCCGAGTGAAATCGGGAATTTACCGGAGTACCGGGAGGTTACCGGAACCCCCCGGGGACTACATGGGCCATAGTGGGCCTTGGAGGAAAGGAGAAAGGGCCAGCCCTAGGTGGCCGCGCGCCCCCCCTTCCCCTAGTCCTATTAGGACTAGGAAAGGTGGGCCGGCCCCCCTCTCTCTCTTTCCCCTCGGGAATCCTAATCCAACTAGGATTGGAGGGGGAATCCTACTCCCGGAGGGAGTAGGACTCCCTGGCGCGCCCCCTCTTGGCCGGCCAGCCCCTCCCCTTGGCTCCTTTATATCTGAGGCGGGGGCACCCTAGAACACACAAGTTGATCTACGGATCGTTCCTTAGCCGTGTGCGGTGCCCCCTTCCACCATATTCCACTTCGGTCATATCGTCGTAGAGCTTAGGCGAAGCCCTGCGCCGGAGAAGTCATATCGTCGCGGAGCTTAGGCGAAGCCCTGCGTCGATGGAGTATCAACATCGTCACCACGCCGTCGTCTTGTGAAACTCATCCCGACACTTTGCTGGATCGGAGTCCGGGATCGTCATCGAGCTGAGCGTGTGCGTAAACTTCGGAGGTGCCGTCGTTCGGTGCTTGGATCGGTCGGATCGTGAAGACGTACGACTACATCAACCGCGTTGTTATAACGCTTCCGCTTTCGGTCTACGAGGGTACGTGGACGGACACTCTCCCCTCTCGTTGCTATGCCATCACCATGGTCTTGCGTGTTCGTAGGAAAATTTTGAAATTACTACGTTCCCCAACAAGACGCACTTCTCTTGGTTGAGCTTGATCTGAAACCGGCAAAGATTTCCAGAAGTTCCCTTGAGATCCTCCAAGAGGGTGCCGCGCTTCTCCGTCTTCACCATGATATCGTCTACACAGACGTGGGCATTCCTGCCGAGTTGCTTGAGGAGGCACTTCTGCATGCTACGCTGAAACATGGCACCGGCATTTCTCAAGTCGAATGTCAGTGCAGGTACCAGAAGGCTCCGAATGGTGTGATGAAGGCGGTCTTCAGGCGGTCTGCCGGGTTCAACTTAATCTGGTGGTAACCTTAGTAGGCATCCAAGAAACTCAGCAGCTCGCATCCGGTTGTGGAGTCTATCACTTGGTCAATCCGGGGTAGTGCAAACGGATCCTTGGGGCAGGCTTAGTTGAGACTAGTGTAATCAATGCACATGCGCTACTTGTTGTTTTTCTTCAGTACAAGGACTGGGTTGGCAAGTCATTCTGGGAAGAAAACTTCCATGATGAAGCCGGCTGCCAACAGGCGGGCGATCTCTTCACCAACAATTCTTCTCTTCTCCTCCGACAGTCGGCGGAGAGGTTGTCTGACTGGTTTGGCGTTTTCTCTAACATGTAGCTTGTGCTCGGCGAAATCCGTCGAAACACCCGGCATGTCTTTGGGAGACAATGCAAAGATGTCCCGATTCTCACGGAGGAAATCGACAAGCTTGCTTTCCTATTTGTTGTCAAGGTTGGCGCCTATGACAGCGTGCCTCTCCGGGTGCTCAGGGTCCAAGGGAATCTTCTTTGTTTCTTTGGCCAGTTTGAAGGAGCCCTCAGTTTCTGACTCTTTGGGCTCTGGTGACAGGTCCGAATGCTTGCTGGTCATGGCCACCACCCGGTCGAGGAGCTTCTTCTCAGCCGCAATCACAAGGGACTCGGCCAGCTGGCTGCTGGAAGCAACACAGGAGGACGACTTCTCAGAGTCCCCATTGATCGTGATAATGCCCTTGGTCCCTGGCATCTTCATCTTGAGGTAGGCGTAATGAGGCACCGCCATAAACTTGGCTAGGGCAGGCCGGCCTAGGAGCGCATGGTAAGGACTCTCCAGGTCAACCACCTCAAACCAAATTGCTTCTTGGCGGAAATGATCCTTGTCTCCAAAGAGTACATCTATCTTGACTTTGCCGATTGGTGAGCAGGACAAGCCAGGCAAAATGTCATGAAACACAGTCCGACTGGGCAGCAGCTGTTTCTCTTTGATCTTTAGCTTTTCCATGGTGTCGCGGTAAAGGATGTTGATGCTGCTACTGCCGTCTATTAGAATCCGGGAGAAACAAACAGCTCGCCTCTCCGTTGCAAGGGTGGCACCCAAAACCAGGGCATAAAAACCCGGGGAAGGCATCACTTCCGGGTGGTCATCTCGGCTCCAACTAATAGGCTTCTCAGACTAGTGCATGAACTCTAGAGCAGTTGAGGCAACTGCTTTCACTTCTCGGTGCTGCTGACGCCGGCTGTGTCTGTCATTGGCCACGCTAGTGAAGACAACGTAAGCACCGTGCTCTTCAGGATAATCATCTTGGATTGCGCCGACTGCTGGACGGGCGGCCGGCTGCTGGGGATGCAGAACCGGCGGGCCTGCAGGCGGTGGGGGGAGTCCTTCTCCCTTGGCGATGCGGACGAGCCAGTGGCATTTCCGAGTTGTATGGTTGGACGGCTTCGCACCGCTATGGAACTTGTAGGGGGCATCAAGGGTCTGCTCAAAGGAGAAAGCAGGCAACCAAACCGGCTTGCCGCCCTTCTAGTTCTTGGGGATGGGTTGTCCTTCAGGTTGCTGGTCCTTGATACGTCTCCAACGTATCTATAATTTTTGATTGCTCCATGCTACTTTATCTATTGTTTTGGACTATAATGGGCTTTATTTTCCACTTTTGTATTATTTTCGGGACTAACCTATTAACCGGAGGCCCAGCCCAGAATTGCTGTTTTTTGCCTATTTCAGTGTTTCGAAGAAACGGAATATCAAACGGAGTCCAAACGGAATGAAACCTTCGAGAACATGATTTTCTCACCGAACATGATCCAGGAGACTTGGACCCTACTCCAAGGAGTGCCAGAGGCGGTCACAAGGGTGGGGAAGCGCCCCTCCCCCCTGGGCGCGCCCCCTACCTCGTGGGCCCCCTGACGCTCCACCGATGTACTCCTTCCTCCTATATATACCTACGTACCCCCAACAGATCAGAACGGGAGCCAAAAACCTAATTCCACCGCCGTACCTTCCTGTATCCACGAGATCCCATCTTGGGGCCTATTTCGGAGCTCCGCCGGAGGGGGCATCTACCACGGAGGGCTTCTACATCAACACCATAGTCCCTCCGATGAAGTGTGAGTAGTTTACTTCAGACCTTCGGGTCAAATAGTTAGTAGCTAGATGGCTTCTTCTCTCTTTTTGGATCTCAATACAATGTTCTCCCCCTCTCTCGTGGAGATCTATTCGATGTAATCTTCTTTTTGCGGTGTGTTTGTTGAGACTGATGAATTGTGGGTTTATGATCCAGCTCATCTATGGAAAATATTTGATTCTTCTCTGAATTCTTTTATGTATGATTAAGGTATCTTTGCAAGTCTCTTCGAATTATCCGTTTGGTTTGGCCAACTAGATTGGTAGTTCTTGCAATGGGAGAAGTGCTTAGCTTTGGGTTCAATCTTCTTGTGACCTTACCCAAAGGATGAAAAGGGTTGCTAGGCACGTATTGTATTGTTGCCATCGAGGATAAAAAGATGGGGTATTTATCATATTGCATGAATTTATTCCTCTACATCATGTCATCTTGCTTAAGGCGTTACTCTGTTTTTAACTTAATACTCTAGATGCATGCTGGATAGCGGTCGATGAGTGGAGTAATAGTAGTAGATGCGAGAATCGTTTGGTCTACTTGTCTCGGACGTGATGCCTATATACATGATCATTGCTGGATAACCTCATAACTATGCTCAATTCATCAATTGCTCAACAGTAATTTGTTCACCCACCGTAGAATATCTATGCTCTTGAGAGAAGCCACTAGTGAAACCTATGGCCCCCGGGTCTATTCTCATCATATCAATCTCCATCACTTTATTTACTTTCTTTGCTTTTACTTTTTACTTTGCATCTTTATACCAAAAATACCAAAAATATTATCTCTATCAGATCTCACTCTCGTAAGTGACCGTGAAGGGATTGACAACCCCTAAGCGTTGGTTGCCGTAGCTATCGTTTGTGCAGGTACGAGGACTTGCACGTGGTCTCCTCTGGATTGATACCTTGGTTCTCAAAACTGAGGGAAATACTTACGCTACTGTGCTGCATCATCCTCTCCTCTTCGGGGAAATCCAACGCAAGCTCCAGACGTAGCAATAAGAATTTCTGGCGCCGTTGCCGGGGAGGCTTACGCAAAGTCAAGTGAAGATTTGGACTCCCGACAACGAGCCATTTCTGGCACCGTTGTCGGGGAGGCTTACGCAAAAGTCAGCATACCAAGTACCCATCACAATCCCTATCTCTCGCATTACATTATTTGCCATTTGCCTCCCGTTTTCCTCTCCCCCACTTCACCCTTGCCCTTTTTTTCGCCCTCTCTTTCCCAATCTCCTCCTCTCTTTTCCGTTTGCCTTCCAGTTACCATGGCCGAATCAAAAAGAACTACGGGATTTCTCCCGAGCTCTAGTGCCTTGGATAACCCCTCTATCCTCTCTAAGCTCATAAATAATGATGCTATAGAAAGACCCACCGGGGTCACCAATGAGAGGTTGAATAATTTTGATGAGGATGACTCTGGAATTTTTCGCTATTTACTTGATGAGTCTTTAAAAGATGCTTGGGATAGGTTACTTAGGATTCGGGCTAGCTATGTGCCACAATATCACATTGAAATTTATCTAAAAAGTTTTTATGTTGGCTTGCCCGCTTCCTTCAAACAAGTTTTAGATTTGATCTTTGATGAAGGTTTTCTTGAAGGGGATGCTATAGATACCTATTAAAAAATGAAAACTATATTTGGGCACCCTATGAATGATAAGGTTGAATCAACTACTCTCTTGTGCTTTTATCAAAATGAAATTATTAAAGAGATGAAGTCTAGTTTAGAGGCAAATTTCCGTAATGTGCTTAATCATACTTCTTCCATTAATGGTCTTGTGCTTAACTTAAATAGAAGAATGAATGCCATAGAAAGGAGATCCTCCTCTCCGAAAGCCAAAGATGGCAATGCCTAGATCTATCCTTGCTTTTATGCCTAGCTAGGGGCGTTAAACGATAGCGCTTGTTGGGAGGCAACCCAATTTTATTTTGAGTATTTTGTTTGTGGTTCTGTTTAGGAATAAATAATCCATCTAGACTCTGTTTAGATGTGATTTTATCTTTTAATTAGTGTCTGTGCCAAGTTGGACCTATTGGATATTCTTAGATGATAGTTATTTGATCTTGCTGTAATTTCCAGAATCTTTGTGCTCAGTGCCCGAATTGTTAAAAATCACCAGAACGTGATAAAATACTGATTCCAATTGCTTCTGATCAATAAACAAATTGTCCAGATCGTCTAATTTTGGTAGAATTTGTTGGGTTCCAGAATTTTGCTTTAGTTACAGATTACTACAGACTGTTCTGTTTTTGACAGATTCTTTTTTGTGTGTGTTGTTTGCTTATTTTGATGAATCTATGGCTAGTAAAATAGTTTATAATCCATAGAGAAGTTGGAATACAGTAGGTTTAACACCAATATAAATAAAGAATGAGTTCATTATAGTACCTTAAAGTAGTCTTTTGTTTTCTTTCTCTAACGGAGCTCACGAGATTTCTATTGAGTTTTGTGTTGTGAAGTTTTCAAGTTTTGGATGAATTCTTTTGATGGATTATGGAACAAGGAGTGGCAAGAGCCTAAGCTTGGGGATGCCCATGGAACCCCCAAGATAATACAAGGACACCAAAAAGTCAAAACTTTGGGATGCCCCGGAAGGCATCCCCTCTTTCGTCCACTTCCATCGGTAATTTACTTGGAGCTATATTTTTATTCACCAACATGATATGTGTTTTGCTTAGAGCGTCTTGTATTATTTGAGTCTTTGCTTGCTAGTTTACCACAATCATCCTTGCTGTATACACCTTTTGAGAGAGCCATATATGAATTAGAATTTTATAGAATACTCTATGTGCTTCACTTATATCTTTTGAGCTTGATGGTTTGCTCATTGTCCTTCACTTATATCTTTTGAGCTTGATAGTTTTTGCTCTAATGCTTCACTTAGATCTTTTAGAGCATGGTGGTGGATTTGTTTTAAAGAAACTTGATCTCCCATGCTTCACTTAGATTATTTTGAGAGTCGTTAATAGCATGGTAATTTGTTTAATGTTAATATACTTGGTGTTCAAGACATGTGAAACTTTCTTTTGAGTGTGTTGAATACTAAGATAAGTTTGATGCTTGATAATTGTTTTGAGATATGGAGGTAATAATATCAAAGTCATGCTGGTTGAGTAGTTTTGAATTTGAGAAATGCTTGCGTTGAAGTTTGTAAGTCCCGTAGCATGCACGTATGGTTAAAGTTGTGTAACAAATTTGAAGCATGAATTGTACCTGGCTTGTGCATCCTTATGAGTGGCGGTCGGGGACGAGCGATGGTCTTTTCCTACCAATCTATCCCCCTAGGATCATGCGCGTAGTAATTGAATTTTTGATGACTTCTAAATTTTTGCAATAAGTATATGAGTTCTTTTGACTAATGTTGAGTCCATGGATTATCGCACTCTTACCTTTCCGCCATTGCTAGCCTCTTGATGCCGTGCATTGCCCTTTCTCACATTGAGAGTTGGCGCAAACTTCACGGTGCATCAAACCCGTGATACGATACGATCTATCACACAAAAACCTCCTTATATCTTCCTCAAAACAGCCACCATACCTACCTATTATGGCATTTCCATAGCCATTCCGAGATATATTGCCATGCAACTTCCACCATCATCATCATGACATACATTACTTTTGTCATATTGCCATTGCATGATCATGTAGTTGACATCGTATTTGTGGCAAAGCCACCATGCATTATTTTCATACATGTCACTCTTGATTCATTGCACCATCCCGATATACCGCCGGAAGCATTCATATAGAGTCATACCTTGTTCTAGTTTCGAGTTGTAATCCTCATGTTGTAATCAATAGAAGTGTGATGATCATCATTATTAGAGCATTGCCCAAAAAAAGAGAGAAAGGTCAAAATAAAAAAAATAAAGGCCCAAAAAAAAGGGCAATGCTACTATCTCTTTTTCCACACTTGTGCTTCAAAGTAGCACCATGTTCTTCATGTAACGAGTCTCATATTTTGTGCTTCAAAGTAGCACCTCGTTCTTCATGTAGTGAGTCTCATATTTTGTGCTTCAAAGTAGCACCATGTTTTTCATATAGTGAGTCTCATAAGTTGTCTTTTTCATACTAGTGGGAATTTTTCATTATAGAACTTGGCTTGTATATTCCTACGATGGGCTTCCTCAAATGCCCTAGGTCTTCATGAGCAAGCAAGTTGGATGCACACCCACTAGTTTTCTTTTGTTGAGCATTCGTAGCTCTAGTGCATCCGTTGCATGGCAATCCCTACTCCTCATGTTGACATCAATTGATGGGCATCTCCATAGCCCGTTGATTAGACTCGTCAACGTGAGACTTTCTCCTTTTTGTCTTCTCCACACAATCCCTATCATCATATTCTATTCCACCCATAGTGCTATATCCATGGCTCACGCTCATGTATTGCATGAAGGTTGAAAAAGTTTGAGATTATTTAAGTATGAAACAATTGCTTGGCTTGTCATCAGGGGTATAGAAGTTGGGAACATCTTTGTGTGACGAAAATGAAGCATAGCCTAACTATATGATTTTGTAGGGATGAACTTTCTTTGGCCATGTTATTTTGAGATGACATAATTATTTTGATTAGTATGCTTGAAGTATTATTATTTTTATGTCAATATTAACTTTTGTCTTGAATCTTTCGGATCTGAATATTCATATCACAATTAAGAAGATTTACATTGAAATTATGCCAAAGTATCACTCCGCATCAAAAATTCTCTTTTTGTCATTTACCTACTTGAGGACAAGCAGGAATTAAGCTTGGGGATGCCTGATACGTCTCCAACGTATCTATAATTTTTGATTGCTCCATGCTACTTTATCTATTGTTTAGGACTATAATGGGCTTTATTTTCCACTTTTATATTATTTTTGGGACTAACCTATTAACCGGAGGCCCAGCCCAGAATTGTTGTTTTTTTTCCTATTTCAGTGTTTCGAAGAAACAGAATATCAAAGAGAGTCCAAACGGAATGAAACCTTCGGGAACGTGATTTTCTCACCGAACGTGATCCAGGAGACTTGGACCCTACTCGAAGGAGTGCCAGAGGTGGTCACGAGGGTGGGCGGCGCGCCCCTCCCCCCTGGGCGCGCCCCCTACCTCGTGGGCCCCCTGACGCTCCACCGACGTACTCCTTCCTCCTATATATACCTACGTACCCCCAACAGATCAGAACGGGAGCCAAAAACCTAGTTCCACCGCCGTACCTTCCTGTATCCATGAGATCCCATCTTGGAGCCTGTTCGGGAGCTCCGCCGGAGGGGGCATCTACCATGGAGGGCTTCTACATCAACACCATAGTCCCTCCGATGAAGTGTGAGTAGTTTACTTCAGACCTTCGGGTCCATAGTTAGTAGCTAGATGGCTTCTTCTCTCTTTTTGGATCTCAATACAATGTTCTCCCCCTCTCTCGTGGAGATCTATTCGATGTAATCTTCTTTTTGCAGTGTGTTTGTTGAGATCGATGAATTGTGGGTTTATGATCCAGCTTATCTATGGAAAATATTTGATTCTTCTCTGAATTCTTTTATGTATGATTAAGTTATCTTTGCAAGTCTCTTCGAATTATCCGTTTGGTTTGGCCAACTAGATTGGTAGTTCTTGCAATGGGAGAAGTGCTTAGCTTTGGGTTCAATCTTGCGGTGACCTTACCCGATGATGAAAATGGTTGCAAGGCACGTATTGTATTGTTGCCATCGAGGATAACAAGATGGGGTATTTATCATATTGCATGAATTTATTCCTCTACATCATGTCATCTTGCTTAAGGCGTTACTCTATTTTTAACTTAATACTCTAGATGCATGCTTGGATAGCGGTCGATGAGTGGAGTAATAGTAGTAGATGCGAATCGTTTGGTCTACTTGTCTCGGATGTGATGCCTATATAAATGATCATTGCTGGATAACCTCATAACTATGCTCAATTCATCAATTGCTCAACAGTAATTTGTTCACCCACCGTAGAATATCTATGCTCTTGAGAGAAGCCACTAGTGAAACCTATGGCCCCCGGGTCTATTCTCATCATATCAATCTCCATCACTTTATTTACTTGCTTTGCTTTTACTTTTTACTTTGCATCTTTATACCAAAAGTACCAAAAATATTATCTCTATCAGATCTCACTCCCTAAGTGACCGTGAAGGGATTGACAACCCCTAAGCGTTGGTTGCGAGTAGTTATCGTTTTGTGCAGGTACGAGGGACTTGCGCGTGGTCTCCTACTAGATTTATACCTTGGTTCTAAAAAACGGAGGGAAATACTTACGCTACTGTGCTGCATCATCCTCTCCTCTTCGGGGAAATCCAACGCAAGCTCGAGACGTAGCAGTCCTCAACTGTCGCCACCTGCCGACTAGTGGAAGCCGACTGGTGGAAGCCGACTGCTGGGCCTTGCGCTTGTTGTCATTCGGCTGCTGGCGCCGAATGTTGTCTCCAGCCGGTGTTCGAGGAGCTGGAGGGAGCACCTTCCCAGAAGTATCCACGCGGAGCTCCGACTTCATGGAAGAGTCGGCAGTGGCGTACTTGTCTGCTATGATCAGCAGCCCATCGAGTGTGGCCGGCTCGTCTCAAGGTGCCCTCTCGGCACCTGGCAGTGAAGTACTCGATTGCTTGGACCTCATGCACCCCTTCGCAGGAGTTGCGCAGTTCAGCCCACCGCGTCAGGTAGTCGCGGGTGGACTCGTTGGGGCCTTGGACGCACAACGAAAGCTGGCGAGGCATGGGCGGCCGCTTGTAGGTGCTGGTGAAGTTACGGACGAAGATTTCAGTGAAATCTACCCAGCTGTTGATGCTGCGGGGCTTCAGGCTGTTCAGCCATGTTCGGGTCGTGCCCTGGAGCACGAGTGGAACATACTTCACGGCGACGCGCTTGTTGCCGTTCGCTATGCTGACGGCCGTGGAGTAGTCGACCAGCCAGTCCTCCGGCTTCACAGAACCATTGTACTTGGGCGTATCTCGTGGAAGCGTCAACCCTTTGGGGAAGGGCTCATAGCGGATGCGGGGGCCGAAACAAGCCGGGCCCAACGCGTCTTCCTCTTCTAGCGCTATGGATTGATTGAGACGGTCGATCCGGTGGCGGGCATCGTTGAAGGAAATATGCCCTAGAGGCAATAATAAAGTTATTATTTATTTCCTTATTTCATGATAAATGTTTATTATTCATGCTAGAATTGTATTAACCGGAAACATAATACATGTCTGAATACATAGACAAACATAGTGTCACTAGTATGCCTCTACTTGACTAGCTCGTGAATCAAAGATGGTTAAGTTTCCTAGCCATAGACATGAGTTGTCATTTGATTAACGGGATCACATCATTAGGAGAATGATGTGATTGACTTGACCCATTCCGTTAGCTTAGCACTTGATCGTTTAGTATGTTGCTATTGCTTTCTTCATGACTTATACATGTTCCTGTGACTATGAGATTATGCAACTCCCGTTTACCGGAGGAACACTTTGTGTGCTACCAAACGTCACAATGTAACTGGGTGATTATAAAGGAGCTCTACAGGTGTCTCCGAAGGTACTTGTTGAGTTGGCGTATTTCGAGATTAGGATTTGTCACTCCCATTATCGGGGAGGTATCTCTGGGCCCTCTCGGTAATGCACATCACTGTAAGCCTTGCAAGCAATGTGACTAATGAGTTAGTTGCGGGATGATGCATTACATAACGAGTAAAGAAACTTGCCGGTAACGAGATTGAACTAGGTATTGAGATACCGACGATCGAATCTCGGGCAAGTAACATACCGATGACAAAAGGAACAACGTATGTTGTTACGCGGTTTGTCCGATAAAGATCTTCGTAAAATATGTGGGAGCCAATATGAGCATCCAGGTTCCGCTATTGGTTATTGACCGAAGACGTGTCTCGGTTATGTCTACATAGTTCTCGACCCGTAGGGTCCGCACGCTTAAGGTTTCGATGACAGTTTTATTATGAGTTTATGAGTTTTGATGTACCGATGGAGTTCGGAGTCCCGGATGAGATCTGGGACATGACGAGGAGTCTTGAAATGGTCGAGACGTAAAGATCGATATATTGGACGACTATATTCGGACATCGGAAAGGTTCCGAGTGGTTCGAGTATTTTTCGGAGTACCGGAGAGTTACGGGAATTCGTATTGGGCCTTAATGGGCCATACGGGAAAGGAGAGAAAGGCCCGAAAGGGTGACCGCACACCTCCCCATGGACTAGTCCGAATTGGACTAGGGAGAGGGGGCGCCCCCTTCCTTCCTTCTCCTTCTCCCTTCCTTTCCTTCCCTCCTACTCCTTCTACTTGGAAGGGCTCCTAGTTCTACTAGGAAAGGGGGAATCCTACTCCCGGTGGGAGTAGGACTCCCCTAGGGCGCGCATAGAGAGGGCCAGCCCTCCCCTCCTCCACTCCTTTATATACGGGGAGGGGGGCATCCCTTGGAGACACAACAATTGATCCTTGAGATCTCTTAGCCGTGTGCGGTGCCCCCTCCACCATAGTTCTCCTCGATAATATTGTAGCGGTGCTTAGGCGAAGCCCTGCGACGGTAGAACATCAAGATCGTCACCACGCCGTCGTGCTGAGGGAACTCTTCCCCGACACTTTGCTGGATCGGAGTCTGGGGGTCGTCATCGAGCTGAAGGTGTGCAAGAACTCGGAGGTGCCGTAGTTTCAGTGCTTGATCGGTCGGGACGTGAAGACGTACGACTACATCAACCGTGTTGTGCTAACGCTTCCGCTTTCGGTCTACGAGGGTACGTGGACACACTATCCCCTCTCGTTGCTATGCATCACCATGATCTTGCGTGTGCGTAGGAATTTTTTTTGAAATTACTATGTTCCCCAACAGTGGCATCCGAGCCTAGGTTTTATGCGTTGATGTTATATGCACGAGTAGAACACAAGTGAGTTGTGGGCGATACAAGTCATACTGCTTACCAGCATGTCATACTTTAGTTCGGCGGTATTGTTGGATGAAGTGGCCCGGACCGACATTACGCGTACGCTTACGCGAGACTGGTTCTACCGACGTGCTTTGCACACAGGTGGCTGGCGGGTGTCAGTTTCTCCGACTTTAGTTGAACCGAGTGTGGCTACGCCCGGTCCTTGCGAAGGTTAAAACATCACTAACTTGACGAACTATCGTTGTGGTTTTGATGCGTAGGTAAGAACGGTTCTTGCTCAGCCCGTAGCAGCCACGTAAAACTTGCAACAACAAAGTAGAGGACGTCTAACTTGTTTTTGCAGGGCATGTTGTGATGTGATATGGTCAAGACGTGATGCTATATTTTATTGTATGAGATGATCATGTTTTTAACGAGTTATCGGCAATGGCAGGAGCCATATGGTTGTCGCTTTATTGTATGCAATGCAATCGCTACTGTAATTGCTTTACTTTATCACTAAGTGGTAGCGATAGTCGTAGAAGCAATAGTTGGCGAGGCGACAATGATGCTACGATGGAGATCAAGGTGTCGCGCGGTGGCGATGGTGATCATGATGGTGCTTGAGAGATGGAGATCACAGCACAAGATGATGATGGCCATATCATATCACTTATATTGATTGCATGTGATGTTTATCTTTTATGCATCTTATCTTGCTTTGATTGACGGTAGCATTATAAGATGATCTCTCACTAAATTTCAAGATAAAGTGTTCTCCTGAGTATGCACCGTTGCCAAAGTTCGTCGTGCCCGGACACCACGTGATGATCGGGTGTGATAAGCTCTCGTCCATCTACAACAGGTGCAAGCCAGTTTTGCACACGCAGAATACTCGAGTTAAACTTGACGAGCCTAGCATATGCAGATATGGCCTCGGAACACTTTGAGACCGAAAGGTCGGCGTGAATCATATAGTAGATATGATCAACATAGTGATGTCCACCATTGAAAACTACTCCATTTCACGTGATGATCGGTTATGGTTTAGTTGATTTGGATCACGTGATCACTTAGATGATTAGAGATGTCTATCTAAGTGGGGGTTCTTAAGTAATATGATTAATTGAACTTAAATTTATCATGAACTTAGTCCTGGTAGTATTTTGCAAATTATGTTGTAGATAAATAGCTCGCGTTGTTGCTTTCATATGTTTATTTTGATATGTTCCTAGAGAAACTGTGTTGAAAGATGTTAGTAGCAATGATGCGGATTGGATCCGTGATCTGAGGATTGTCCTCATTGCTGCACAGAAGAATTATGTCCTTGATGCACCGCTAGGTGACGGACCTATTGAAGGAGCAGATGCAGACGTTATGAACGTTTGGCTAGCTCAATATGATGACTACTTGATAGTTAAGTGCATCGTGCTTAACGGCTTAGAATCGGGACTTCAAAGACGTTTGGAACGTCATGGGCCATATAAGATGTTCCAGGAGTTGAAGTTAATATTTCAAGCAAATACCCGAGTTGAGAGATATGAAGTCTCGAACAAGTTCTATAGCTAAAAGATGGAGGAGAATTGCTCAATTAGTGAGCATGTGCTCAGATTGTCTGGGTACTACAATCACTTGAATCAAGTGAGAGTTAATCTTCCAGATAAGATAGTGATTGACAGAATTCTCTAGTCACCATCACCAAGTTACTAGAACTTCGTGATGAACTATAGTATGCAAGGGATGACGAAAATGATTCCCGAGCTCTTCGTGATATTGAAATCAACGAAGGTAGAAATCAAGAAAGAGCATCAAGTGTTGATGATTGACAAGACCACTAGTTTCAAGAAAAGGGCAAAGGGAAAGAAAGGGAACTTCGATTAGAATGACAAGCAAGTTGTCACTCCCGCGAAGAAGCCCAAAGCTGGACCAAAGACTGAAACTGAGTGCTTACACTGCAATGAAAATGGTCACTGGAAGCAGAAATACCCTGAATATTTGGTGGATAAGAAGGATGGAAAAGTGAACAAGGGTATATTTTGATATACAAGTTATTGATGTGTACCTTACTAGTGTTTTATAGTAGCCCCTGAGTATTTCATACTTGTTCGGTTGATAAAAATTAGTAACTCTAAACAGGAGTTACAGAATAAACAGAGACTAGTTGAGGGTGAAGTGACGATGTGTGTTGGAAGTGGTTCCAAGATTGATATGATCATCATCGCACACTCCCTATACTTTCGGGATTAGTGTTAAACCTAAATAAATGTTATTTGGCGTTTGCGTTGAGCATGAATATGATTTGATCATGTTCATTGCAAAACGGTTATTCATTTAAAGTCAGAGAATAATTGTTGTTCTGTTTACATGAATAAAACCTTCAATGGTCATACACCCAATGAAAATAGTTTGTTGGATCTCGATCGTAGTGATACACATATTCTTAATATTGATGACAAAAGATGCAAAGGTGATAATGATAGTGCAACATTTTAGTGGCACTGCCGTTTGGGTCATATCAATATAAAGCGCATGAAGAAACTCCATAAAAATGGACTTTTGGAATCACTTGATTATGAATCATTTGATGCTTGCGAACCGTGCCTTATGGGCAAGATGACTAAAACTCCGTTCTCCGGAACAATGGAACAAGCTACTGACTTATTGGAAATAATACATACCGATGTATGCGATCCAATGAGTGTTGATGCTCGTGGCAAGTATCGTTATTTTCCGACCTTCATAGATGATTTGAGCAGATATGGGTATATCTACTTAATGAAACACAAGTCTGAAACATTTGAAAAGTTCAAAGAATTTCAGAGTGAACTGGAGAATCATCGTAACAAGAAAATAAAGTTTCTACGATCTGATCGTGGAGGAGAATATTTGAGTTACGAGTTTGGCCTTCATATAAAACAATGTGGAATAGTTTCACAGCTCACGCCACCTGGAACACCATAGCGTAACGGTGTGTCCGAACGTCATAACCGCACTTTATTTGATATGGTGCGATCAATGATGTCTCTTACCGATTTACCAATATCGTTTTGGGGATTATGCATTAGAGACAGCTGCATTCACATTAAATAGGGCACCATCTAAATCCGTTGAGATGACACCTTATGAACCGTGGTTTGGCAAGAAACCCAAGTTGTCGTTTCTTAAAATTTGGGGTTGGGATGCTTATGTGAAAAAGTTTCATCCTGATAAGCTCAAACCCAAATTAGAGAAGTGCATCTTCATAGAATACCCAAAGGAAACTATTGGGTACACCTTCTATCACAGATCCGAAGGCAAGATATTCGTTGCTAAAAATGGATCCTTTCTAGAGAAGGAGTTTCTCTCGAAAGAAGTGAGTGGGAGGAAAGTAGAACTTGATAAGGTAATTGTAACTTCTCCCGAATTGGAAAGTAGTTCATCACAGAAATTAGTTCCAGTGATTCTTACACCAATTAGTGAGGAAGTTAATGATGATGATCATGAAACTTCAGATCAAGTTATTACAGAAACTCGTAGGTCTTCCAGAGTACGGTCCGCACCAGAGTGGTACGGTGATCCTATTCTAGAAGTCATGTTACTAGACCATGATGAACCTATGAACTATGAGGAAGCGATGATGAGCCCAGATTCCGCGAAATGGCTTGAAGCCATGAAATCTGAGATAGAATCCATGTATGAGGACAAAGTGTGGACTTTGATTGACTTGCCCGATGATCGGTGAGTCATTAAGAATAAATGGATCTTCAAGAGGAAGACAGATGGTGATGTAGTGTTACTATCTATAAAGCTAGACTTGTCGAAAAGGTTTTTGACAAAGTTCAAGGTGTTGAATACAATGAGATTTTCTCACTCGTATCGATGCTTAAAAGTATGTCCGAATCATGTTAGCAATTGCCACATTTTATGAAATCTGGCAAATGGATGTCAAAACTGCATTCCTTAATGGTTTTCTTAAAGAAGAGTTGTATATGATGCAACCAGAAGGTTTTGTCAATCCTAAAGGTGCTAACAAAATGTGCAAGCTCCAGCGATCCATCTATGGACTGGTGCAAGCATCTCAGAGTTGGAATATACACTTTGATGAGTTGATCAAAGCATATGGTTTTATACAGACTTTTGGAGAATCCTGTATTTACAAGAAAGTGAATGGGAGCACTACAGCATTTCTGATAAGTATATGTGAATAACATATTGTTGATCGGAAATAATGTAGAATTTTTTCTGGAAGGCATAAAAGGATAATTGAATAGGAGTTTTTCAAAGAAAGACCTCGGTGAAGCTGCTTACACATTGAGCATCAAAGATCTATAGAGATAGATCAAGACGCTTGATAAGATTTTTCAATGAGTACATACCTTGATAAGATTTTGAAGTGGTTCAAAATGGAACAGTCAAAGAAGGAGTTCTTGCATGTGTTCCAAGGTGTGAAGTTGAGTAAGACTCAAAACCTGACCATGGCAGAAAATAGAAAGAGAATGAAAAATCATTCCCTATGCCTCAGTCATAGGTTCTATAAAGTATGCTATGCTGTGTACCGGACCTATTGTATACCTTGCTCCGAGTTTGGCAAGGGAGTACAATTTTGATCTAAGAGTAGATCACTGGACAGCGGTCAAGAATATCCTTAGTGAGGACCAAGGAAATATTTCTCGATTATGGAGGTGATAAAAGAGCCCGTCGTAAAGAGTTACATCGTGCAAGCTTTCACACAGATCCAGATAACTCTAAGTATCAGTCTGGATACATATTGAAAGTGGGAGCAATTAGCTAGAGTAGCTCCATGTAGAGCATTGTAGACATATAATATTTGCAAAATACATACGGCTCTGAATGTAACAAACCCGTTGACTAAGCTTCTCTCACGAGCAAAACATGATCACACCTTAGTACTCTTTGGGTGTTAATCACATAGAGATGTGAACTAGATTATTGACTCTAGTAAACCCTTTGGGTGTTGATCACATGACAATGTGAACTATGTGTGTTAATCATATATAGATACGAATATTGGTGTTAAATCACAAGGCAATGTGAACTAGATTATTGACTCTAGTGCAAGTGGGAGACTGAAGGAAATATGCCCTAGAGGCAATAATAAAGTTATTATTTATTTCCTTATTTCATGATAAATGTTTATTATTCATGCTAGAATTGTATTAGCTAGAAACATAATACATGTGTGAATACATAGACAAACATAGTGTCACTAGTATGCCTCTACTTGACTAGCTCGTGAATCAAAGATGGTTAAGTTTCCTAGCCATAGACATGAGTTGTCATTTGATTAACGGGATCACATCATTAGGAGAATGATGTGATTGACTTGACCCATTCCGTTAGCTTAGCACTTGATCGTTTAGTATGTTGCTATTGCTTTCTTCATGACTTATACATGTTCCTATGACTATGAGATTATGCAACTCCCGTTTACCGGAGGAACACTTTGTGTGCTACCAAATGTCACAATGTAACTGGGTGATTATAAAGGAGCTCTACAGGTGTCACCGAAGGTACTTGTTGAGTTGGCGTATTTCGAGATTAGGATTTTTCACTCCGATTGTCGGGGAGGTATCACTGGGTCCTCTCGGTAATGCACATCACTGTAAGCTTTGCAAGCAATGTGACTATTGAGTTAGTTGCGGGATGATGCGTTACATAACGAGTAAAGAGACTTGCCAGTAACGAGATTGAACTAGGTATTGAGATACCGACGATCAAATCTCGGGCAAGTAACATACCGATGACAAAAGGAACAACGTATGTTGTTATGCGGTTTGACCGATAAAGATCTTCGTAGAATATGTGGGAGCCAATATGAGCATCCGGGTTCCGCTATTGGTTATTGACCAAAGACGTGTCTCGGTCATGTCTACATAGTTCTCGAACCCGTAGGGTCCGCACGCTTAAGGTTTCGATGACAGTTTTATTATGAGTTTATGAGTTTTGATGTAACGAAGGAGTTCGGAGTCCCAGATGAGATCGGGGACTTGACGAGGAGTCTCGAAATGGTCGAGACGTAAAGATCGATATATTGGACGACTATATTCGGACATCGGAAAGGTTGAGTGGTTCCGGTATTTTTCGGAGTACCGGAGAGTTACGGGAATTCGTATTGGGCCTTAATGGGCCATACGGGAAAGGAGAGAAAGGCCCCAAAGGGTGGCCGCACCCCTCCCCATGGACTAGTCGGAATTGGACTAGGGAGGCGCCTTCCTTCCTTCTCCTTCTCCCTTCCCTTTCCTTCCCTCCTACTCCTTCTACTTGGAAGGGCTCCTAGTTCTACTAGGAAAGGGGGAATCCTACTCCCGGTGGGAGTAGGACTCCCCTAGGGCGCGCCATAGAGAGGGCCGGCCCTCCCCCTCCTCCACTCCTTTATATACGGGGAGGGGGCACCCCTTGGAGACACAACAATTGATCCTTTAGATCTCTTAGCCGTGTGCGGTGCCCCCCTCCACCATAGTTCTCCTCGATAATATTGTAGCGGTGCTTAGGCGAATCCCTGCGATGGTAGAACATCAAGATCGTCACCACGCCGTCGTGCTGACGAAACTCATCCCCGACACTTTGCTGGATCGGAGTCCGGGGATCGTCATCGAGCTGAACGTGTGCAAGAACTCGGAGGTGCAGAAGTTTCAGTGCTTAATCGGTCATGCCGTGAAGACGTACGACAACATCAACTGCGTTGTGCTAACGCTTCCGCTTTCGGTCTACGAGGGTACGTGGACACACGCTCCCCTCTCGTTGCTATGCATCACCATGATCTTGCGTGTGCGTAGGAAATTTTTTGAAATTACTACGTTCCCCAACAATCGTTCTCTCCGATTCCCTCTCGGCGGCCCAGCCGGTCGCCGAGAGTTGGGTGGTCAACAGGCGGCGGGGTAGCACGCCCCTCCCTCCGAGGAGGAGGAGGAGGCGGACAATCGCCCCGTTGTTCCACTGCTCGAGGGCGACCGTCTTGGTCATGCTCGATGGTGATGCTCGTGCAGCTGCGGCTTGCAGCTGGCTCCTTGCCGCGCTTGTCGCGGACGCCACCAGTCTGTGTCCCGGAGGTCGCGCCTTGATCTCGGCGAGGAGGCGGGTCGTCATTCTGCCGGTCGGGTTCTTCGGTGCGGCAGCCGGCTTCTTGCTGCTCGGCAGCCGCGTCAATGAGCCGCTGGACGCGCTTTGTCATGTGGCTACGCTCGTCGCCCTCGAGGTTGTCCAGCTCATCTGCTGCCGCCTGGGCAGCTTGTATGTTTTCCATGGGCGTGGCATGGACAGGTTGGTCTGCCCCGAACATGCTGGCGACGGCTGCGCCATGCTGCCAGACCGTGCCAATGCGGCTGGGCCCGCCAGGGGCCGGCGTGCCGCCAACAGCGCGGTCCATCTCGCGCTGGTAGGCCTCCAAGAGGCATCTCATGCTGGCAAACTTCTTGGCGCTCTCGACGAGCAAGACGCGGCAAGCTTCCAGCGTCTCGGCGTCGGCATCTTCTGTGATGGGTGCAGACATGTCTCGTAGTGCCGCTTCAACCGGGTCTTGGGCGCCGCCACCAGATGCTCCATCGTGGCCGATGACGAGCACCTCTGTGACGGTGCTGCCGCCACTGTCAGCGCGAGGGAGCGGGTCGTTGATGATCACCACGTTGGTGGGGAAGGCTTCAAGGGATGCGGTGTCGGAGACGACAAGCATCGGGTCGGTGGAGCCGATCGACTCCATGTCGGAGACGGGCTCGTTAGCGATGTCGAGCTTGCCAAGGATATCGATGAGGCAGCTCTCGGAGCTGGCTGCGCCCGCGCCTGGTGCGGGCTCGTCGGAGAGGCGGATCTCGCCAACAAGGTCAGCGAGGCCAGCCGCTGCGCAAGCAAGCTCTGCACCACGCAGCACGTCGGCGCTAATGGCATCGGGCATGCCGGGCTGGATACACTCGATGGGGAGGAAGACGGTTCCGGTCCAGAACAGATTTCCGGACGACGGCGCACCTATCCCCACGGTGGGCACCAAATGTCGGGGGTGTCGTGCGACATATGCCAAAGGATAGCTTATCAGAGAGGGGGCTAATAATACGTCGCCAGTGCCAGGAAACGAGATGAGGTGTAGACATGCACGCCAGCGAATCTTACCTAGGTTCGGGGCTCTCCTAGGAGATAACACTCCTACTCCTGCTCTGCGGGGTCTCCGCATGATCACTCAAGCAACAATGGTGGCTACAAGCTTGCTCCTTGAGCTGTTTTTCTAGAGGTGGAAGAAGAACAAGGCTAGCCCTAGCTTCCTCTCTCTATTTGGGTGTGTAGATGAACTAGTGTCTAACCCCTTTCCATGGGTGCCTTGGGGGGTTTATATAGGCCTACCCCCCAGGGGTACAAAGGTGATCTGGCCGGGTGGTGGCCCCGGGTGTCATTGTCTACGGTCGCTGGCTTCTCCGCCGGCCGCTGGGGCCCGCCGCCTGGTGGGCCCTGCTGGTTGTCTCGTGCTTGGCCGACAGGCGCGCCCTTCTTTCATGGTCTTCTTGGCTGTTCAAAGACCTTTGTGGTGATCTTGGTAATGATGCATGCTTTGTCGGGGGAGGTGTGACTACAGTACCGCCGCCTGGCGGGCGTTCACTGTAGCCACTCCCCGTCTCTTCTGGTTAATGGCGCACAAGCTCCAAGGAAAGGAAGGTCGCCTGGTCAGAGACCGGCCTCCCTACGTGCCGACTGGTCTGGGCTCGCCGCCTTCTGGCTCCTTGTGGACAGGTAGGGCCCGCCGCTTGCGGGCCGTAAAAGAGAACATTTTTGAGGATAATTATAATACACTAATTGAATAATAAGAGCATGATAATTATTTAATTTTTGGCTAAAAGTATTTTCGAAATATATGAATATTATTTAGGTTCATTTGAACATTTATTAATAACATTTTATTTGTTGTTTATACAAACGTTTTGCACACTTAAATTAAAAATAAATGTTAACATTTATTTTATTTGCTGTTTAAAACTTTTGCACAAAAAAAATATATTATTTTGTAATTATGTCCTAAGCCTATTTGGACCATGCCCACTTCTATTTGTTTTTCTTTCTCTCTTTCCATTTTCCCCTTGAGCCTGGTTCCCCACTAAGGCCCATCTTATTTTTTTCCTTAGCCCAAGTCCAGGAACCCCTTCTTCCTACTCCGTACGTTTCAGTCTGGAGGAGAACAGAAACAACCATGGCACATGTACATATTCCTCTCCCTCTAGCACTTGAAATATTCGCTCTTTCCACTTCTTATTTAAATACATTATAACTAAGCACTTTTCCAGCTCTCTCAGGCCACAAGCCTTTCCAACCGTTTGATCGTGACTGTTGAGGCTTTCAGACCATTAGATTAGCTGTGAGTCACGCCTAATCCAGCTCCGTTCGCTAATACGGACTGCTAACGAGCTGGGGCAGCTGCTCCCGCAGCAAAATTGCTGTAACGTGGTTTATTGGGCTCGTTCTCGCAGGAAGCCCATTGGAAACTCCCTTCGCTCGATGCCCCCTCCCTTCGTCTCGACTTCTCTCTCTCAGCCCCTCCTCATTCTAACCGCGCTTGGGTGGCGGCGGCGGTGAAGTGCCTCCCCCTTTCAGGTGAGATCAGTAGCACGACAGGCGGCAGTAGCGGTGAAGTGCCTCCACCTCCAGGTGAGATCTGTTGCGCACACGATCTCTCTCTCTCTCACCTTCGCGGATCAGCGCCGCTGTAGCCTGTCTTCAATCCCACACCGCCGCCTCTGTCTCCCAGCGATGTCGTCTCGCCGCCCTCAGTCTCACCATCAATTGATGCAGGGGAGTGATACCGCCACCTCCATCTCCCCTTTCCCTGCCTCTGAATCCAGCTGAGAAGAAACTCATCTCTTCCCCTCTCCCAGGGCATCCTCTCTTACCCTCCCGTGGCTCCTCGTCCTCCTCCCATGGCCACCAAATTCTGCAAGGATTTTTTATTCAAGCTGTTCTTTGTCACCAGGTCGCCGACAGGGTCTTAGTCCATGATTTGTTCGTCTCGCGCTAGAGGTGGGAATGATGTTTCATCGCGGATTGCACAAATAAGTGTCGCGTCTTGACTCAGATTGGTCTGGATTTGTGCAGATGGTGGAGGTGGAGAAGTCTGAGCGAAGGCTCGAGGAGGTGGAGGAAGAGATGGTGTCCAGCACCGCTCCTTCGGCGAGGAAAACGTGGGCACTCCTGTTTGTTCATATCGACTAAATCGCGGGGTCGGTGAGTCACTATTGCCCAAAACCAAGCGGTGGATGGCGCTCACGAGCAAAAGCAGTCACATAATCATCTTCAGGGCTAAGATCAACGTGCTCCTGCCCTTTAGGCCCTTTGCCATCACGCTCCACTACCTCTCCAGAAACCACAATAATCACACTTATAAATTAATTTTTAGTATTCATCGAATTATGCAGTATTACTTGCCCTTTTATGTTTAATTATTTTTCTATTTAGTGTTACTTTTGAATCTTTTATAGCACAAGCATCCGTTTCTTCTTATAAATTCCATGTCACGTTTAGCCGTAGGAGCAAGACTGACATGTAGTGCCTTCTATATCCTCAATTTTCTATCTTCAAATGGTTCATATTAAGCAGATGTGCTCAAACATGTAATTATGCTTCCGCAACAATTGTGATTTATGCTAACATAATTTGAAATGAATCCCTGTGTTCTAGGAGGACAAATTCGAGCTCCATATTACTTGGTCTGCTGCTTCTTCTGGGTTGTCTTCTACCTTCCAGTAGATTCTGTGAAGCTCCAATGGCTAACAAACAGGCTAGTGCTCGTGCACTATTATGCCTCAAGTTAATTAACTTGCGATGCAATTTCATATTTTATGGTCTGATTGCTCTAGGTGGAACTGACCGCTCACTACGGTGTGATTGCTCTAGATGGAACTAACTTCTCTATTGCATGACATTGCTAGGTCGTCAGTCCGTTCTTGATTTCGATTATGGGCGTGATATTGTGATATTATCCATGAACTGGAGAATGGAGTGAAAACAATTGGTCTACTGATGAACTTGACAGTTAGTATTTTTTACAACAGATGCATCGAATTTAAGTGTCAGGAGTCTGCCTTTTGGTATGTCCTTGTGGTGCGTTGCCTCCATTAAATTCTCATGTTCGCGGATTCTGAAGTGTAGTTATATTGTGTCATGCCTTTTTAGATGAAAATAGAATGGAGCGGTATGTTCCATCACTTGGGACCATGTAATTATATTATTTGATATTTAGTATAGAGTTCTAAACTATCTTGGTTGGGCTTGATTCAGGGCAAAAAAATACTTACGCAAAGTTGTAGTCACAACTATAATTATCCAAGGAGGAAGTGTTGTAAAAGGAGGAGATGTCTTGCACTCTGCTGCTTGGTACGGGCGTGAACGACTTCATTAGGAGTTTGCTGCATGGTTGGAGGTCAGCTCAGCTTTTCTATCTGCTTAACTTTTGCGGATATAAAAAATTATGTAGTCTTGAAGCTAAAATTTAGTTGATTGAAAGTAAAGAGATTCAGAGTAAGAGACTTTTTTTTGCACTCAGGGGATGAGCACAGTAACATGTCTTCTCACTCCAATATTTGAGACTGAATTTGATAAAATTAGGCACAGCAATCTTTTTCAAATTATTGGCAAAATACACTCATGGACAGTTTTAAAGAAAACAAAAGTGCGTAATTTTCCTCTGCTTTGTGTTGAAGTCCTCTTGTATAGGGCATTTGAGGTTCTGTTTAGTGCATAATTTGGCGAATCTTTTGCAGCAAACACTCATTTGTTTGCTTTGCCATGAAATTTCCTACATACGACCGTCCTATCTATCAAGGTGCCATAATTTTAGGTTTGACATCTAATAAGTTAACTTCAAATTTGAATGCCATGTATAGCATTTTTAGAATTGGAGTTACGACATCGGTCGTCGCTACTACTTTAGTGATCTAAAACGTCTTATATTAGCTTATAGAGGTAGTATTTGGGTTGTCATTGACATCATGCATTGACTGGCGATGTTGCATGTCAGAGGGGTCTACTCATACGTGCAGTTTCCAACTGTCTCTGGTGATTCTTTTCTTTGTTTCCCACCTTGCACGTTTGGTATATCCATGGGTTCACCCTTCTTTCTCATATTTTAGTTTACTAAAATCATAACAATTGGTGTCAAAACCTTATATTCGATGCTATTGCAGATCAGTACCATTACCCTGTTTGCAGATTTTTAGTTAACCTGTATTAGAAGAAATCATACACCAACTTACAGTCCTACTAAAAAAAGATATTGAAAATCAAATAAAACGTAAGCCAAAAAGATGACCAATACATTGGTACTATTTGGATCATGCTTCTTACATATATGTTTGATTACATTATCTATACAATTCTATAATTGTCCACATTATTTTCCTTAGCTTAACATGCCATTGCATTCCATACATAACTATCTGTTATAACAACAATTATAAGGTGAACCATGTTTGCCGCGACTTGCACATTTTTAATGTCCAATGGAGTAAGACCAGAGTTTTCCCGTCTATACACATTCTATTCGCATTACATTTTTCTGTAAAATAATACTGACAGCTTCATCATTGTGTTCTACAGGAAGGTAGTTGATGTCACTAGAGATAATAAACCATTTGGATTCCAATACCATACCATGTTGATCTACACCTGGTGTGCTTTCTCTCCTATTTATGCTTTCGTTTGATGGTTCTAAGGCTCGCATATAATGATTGAGAAAAGTAGCACAATGTTTTTTTGGCTATTTGCTATCGATGGCATGTTGCAGTTTGCCATGGACCATGCTAAACGTGCATCTATCCGAGGAATACTGTACCTTATGGGATTTCTCATATATTTGTAGATTTATTGTATTTTCTTGGAATTGGAATGTAGATTTTTGTTCTGTTGTCAGAATAAACAATGCATGAATTCGGTAACTGATTTTATAGCTGCAGTCTCCTAAGCACAATTACTGGTGCTTTATTTTCTAATCTTCAGTTTTCTATTGTCGTTAAATACTATACAGCTTGGTTTTGTTACTAACTTTAATCCAATCATATATTTACATCAATCACTACTATTTTAGTGACAAAATAGACGGGCGCAGCAATGCGCGCCATCATGGTCTAGTCATCATACATTAAAACTGAGCACCCTCCCGGCCCTCTCACGCCACCTGTCATTTCAGCCATTAGATTGTTGGTTTGGATCGTCTCTGGCCATTGATCCGATCTGCCCGCCACCCACGCTTTCTCTTAGTCGGTCGGATGTCCTAGGAGCAGCTACTGGGAGAAAAATCGAAGACCTGTGGTTCACTGGGCAACTGGATCGAAGGGACCGGCCCATTTGGCATCCCCGCTCGCCCCTCCCCTTCTTCAACCTCGTCACGCCCACGATCTCGCGTCCTGCAAAATCGCTAGGCTGCCCGCCGCCAGCGCCACTACCGCCAACTCGATCACCGTGGAAACGAGGAAGACACTGTTGCGAGGTCAACGTCGTGCCACCCCACCCCATCCCAAGTCGAGGTATGCCCCTTATTCTACCCGGGAAAGAGGGAGGAAAGGATGTTTCCGCTATCGTGCTGGACCCAGCCACCGCCGCGTCTGGGTTGAGGTCGCCCGGCTCGGGGGAGGGGTCACCGCGCAGGGGGTAGAACGGGGGCTGCAGTGTCGTCGCCAATGCGCTCGGGTCGGGGTTCCCGCGCTCGATCCGGCGGCCACTGCGTGCCACTGGGTCAGGGCGCCGCACTCGGGGGAGTGCTTGCTGGAGATGCGCGACGGCCCTGGATGCCACCTCGCAGCACCGGCGACGGGTGACGTTCTGGACGCCGCTGCGCTGGTGGGTGGACGGAGGGAGTGTGACGCCCGGGTAATTAGGCTACAGTAATCCCGCGTTAACGATGCCACGTCACCTCGGTTACTGTTGCTAACCTCGCGTTAGATCGAAACCGATTCGAAATCAAATTCAAAATCAATCAAACAAAATAAAAGTTTTCAAATAATTAAAACTAAAATGTTCGGAGTGAACCAAATATTGTATAGGTAATTATGGTGGAGAAGCCACACCTTTATAAAATGTTTAAATAATATAAGATGAATAAAACAACAGCAAAAACAATTATTTAAATACCTTTTATAATAAATAAAAGGTCAAACTAATTTATTTGAGGACTAGACTTATTGTGACTATGGACTAAGTTAAAATACTAATTTATATACTATGTGTATATTTTACTAAAACTAAAATAATAGGAAACAATATTAAAACAGAAAAGAAAAGGAAAAGCAGAAGAGAGAGAGAGAGAGAGCACCCCCCCTCCCTGGACCGAACCCATCTGGGCCGGCCCATCTAACCCACCCGAGCCAGCCCAGCTTCCCACGCTCCCAGTCGCCTTCTGTTCGGCGACCATGGCGCGGATCGCCATCAACCACCTGCTTGGCGCTCAAGAGAGATAAGGCCTCCACCGCCCGGCGCCTCGGCCCCTCGCCTCCCACTTGCCCTGCCTCCCCCCACCGCGCCAGGTCCCTATCCCTCGCTTTTCGCTCCCCTCCTCCAGATCCGCCTCGCCGACGCGCCTGCTGCCGCCCGCCCGTCTTGACCGACCAAGGCCACCGTTGTCCCCATCCCTCACCACGAGTCCCCGAGCGCCGTAGTGCCCCGCGAAGTCTTCCTCGACCACCGGACCAAGCCAGAAGCCCCCACAACGAGCGCGGTGACCTCTCCTTCCTCCTCTGCTCCGACAAATGCTGGCGTCGGATTCGGCCACCTTGCGCCTTCCCCGAGCCCGCGAGCGCACAACTACAGGGCCCGGTGAGCCTGGCTCTCCGATCCCTCTCTTGGCAGCCTCTGCCCGGCCGTGCTGCTTCCCCGCCGTGCCGGCTCGTCGCCCGCGGTGGTGCTGCGCCGCCGTGGCCACAGCTCGCGAGCTCGCATCGACCACCCGTCGTGCTCGGCACCTCCACCGCACCTTGCCGCGCCGCTTCTCCTCCGCTCCCCTAGCGCCGTCCTCGGCGTGGCGGTGCTCCGGCCGCCGCCCGGCTTCGTCGCCTCCCGCTTCTTTGTCGGCTGCGGCAATCGACTCACGCGACGCCATCTGCCCGTAGTGCCGCTCCACACACGAACCATGCCCGCCTTGTCGTCCCGTGGAGCACCGAAAGCGCCCGCCGCCGCCGTTGTAGCTCTCGGCTCGGCCACCCCTCCCTGAGACCACCACGGATGGAGTGCGGCCGTCCGCCGCGTTCGAGCAGCGGCGGCCCGTGCCAAGCGGTGGCCCGTGGATGTTTTCAGGCGAGACACGGGGCACTCCGCCGCAGCGGTCGCGGAGCCCCTCTCCGTTGCCTGGCGGCGTGGTGCGGCTGCCACCTCCGCACCAGCGATTGGTGGCCCGCCGACCCGTTGACTGCATTGACTAGTCAGCGGTGCTGGTGAGCAACCCGATCGCCGACAGTGTGGTCCCCATGATTAATTAAACTAATTTAATTTTAAACTAATCTGCTAATTACTTTAGTGGGCGGCGGATGGGGCCCATCGCTAATTGACCTAATTAGTTGAATTTAACTCTCGGTTAACCCACTCTCTATGACATGTGGGACCCAGCTATCGGGTTTGACCTGAGTTAGCTGGGTTGATCACGACGTCATGATGACGTCATGTTGATGCAATAACCCCCATTTTAGATTTAATAATAATTTCGGAATATTGTTTAAACCTCGGAAATTCGTAGGAAATAATCCGTAACTCGGATGAAAATGTTTTCTACATGAAAGTTGCTTAGAACGACGAGACGAATCCGGATGCGCAGCCCGTTCGTCCGCCACACACCCCTAACCTATCGAACCTGCAACTTTCCCCCTCCGGCTCCTCTGCCCGAAAACACGAAACACCGGGAATACTTTCCCGGATGTTTCCCCCCTTAACCAGTACCACCTCATACCACGTTAGGGCACGCCTAGCATCGCTTCTTGACCTGTCATGCATCGATATGCATCTGTTTACTTGGTATTCATTGTTTCTTCCCCTCTTCTCTCCGGTAGACTCTGAGACCGGCGCTGCTGCTGCCCGGTTCGACTACGGTGTTGTGACCCCTCTCTCTTGCGAGCAACCAGGCAAGCCCCCCCTTGATCACGGATATCGCCTACTCTGCTCTTTCTTGCTTGCATTAGAGTAGTGTAGCATATTCTTGCTTTCGATTATACCTATCACGATGCATAGCTTTGTCCTTGTTACTCTTTGTTGTTACCTTACGCAATCCTATATGCTTAGTATAGGATGCTAGTACTTTCATCTGTGGCCCTACATTCTTGTCCGTCTGCGTGCTATACTATCGGGCCGTGATCACTCGGGAGGTGATCACGGGTATATAATATATACTTTATACATGATACATGTGGAGACTAAAATCGGGTCGGCTTGTGGAGCACCAGCAGTGATTCACGGTTGGGGCTGAAAGAACCTTTGTCCCGACGGCCTCTGGATGGATCTTTGAGGCGGAGCGGCAGGCAGGTTGAGACCGCCTAGGAGAGAGGTGCACTGGCCTGTTCGGCGTTCGCCGATACTTAACTGCTTAACGAGGTCCTGGTATTTGATCTGAGTTGGCTCTGAGCTTATCGCACTAACCATCTCGCGGGAGTAGTTATGGGTATCCGGCGTCGTGGTATCGGCCAAGCACTTCAGACGTCGGCGACGGGCGGCGCGCGCCCGGATTGGACGGGAACAATTTGTTAGGCTAGGTCTGCTTCGGCAGCGTCGCAACGTGCAGTGTGCTTTCGGGCGATGGGCCCAGACCCTGCGGCGCTTAGATTTAGACCGGCGTGTTGGCCTCTCTGTTGTGCCTAGGTGGGGCTGCGATGTGTTGATCTTCCGCGGCGGGCATGACCCAGAAAGTGTGTCGGCCAAATGGGATCAGCGTGCGGGTAAGATGGTGCACCCTGCGGGAAGTTAATCTATTCGGATAGCCGTGATCTTGATAACAGGGCGACTTGGAGTTGTACCTTGAGCTTATGACAACTAGAACCGGATACTTGATAAAACACACCCTTCCAAGTGCGGATACAACGGTGGTCGCTCTCTCTCGGGGATATGAGGAGGGATTGCGGGTAGGATTATTGCTATGTGATGTTACTTGGAGGACTTGGATCGTCCTCTTCTACCTGTTGCAAGACGGTGACCGAAGCGTAGTCTTCGATAATACTAGCTATCCCCTCTTATTACGGCATTCTGCGATTCAGTCCATGATATGGCCCTTTACACATATATCCATGCATATGTAGTGTAGCTCCTTGCTTGCGAGTACTTTGGATGAGTACTCACGGTTGCCTTGTTCCCCCTTTTCCCCCTACCTCTACTCGATTGCTGCAACCAGACGCTGGAGTCCAGGAGCGAGACATACCGTCAATGGCGACTACTACCACAGAGGTGCCTACTACTACGTGCAGCCTGCGACAGCGACCGGGAGTAGCCTAGGAGGATCCTGCGGGAGGCCTGCTCCTCTTCGATCTGTAACCCAGTTTGTGCTAGCCTTCTTAAGGCAAACTTGTTTAACTTATGTCGTACTCGAGATATTGTTGCTTCCGCTGACTCGTCTATAATCGAGCACTTGTATTCGAGCCCTCGAGGCCCCGGCTTGTATATGATGCTTGTATGACTTATTTTATTTGTAGAGTTGTGTTGTGATATCTTCCGTGAGTCCACGATCTTGATCGTACACATTTGCGTGCATGATTAGTGTACGATTAAATCGAAGCGTCTGAGATTGGTATCGAGCCGATTGCCGTAGGAATCCCCTTCCACACTCCTTGGCGAAGTCGAGTCTAGACATTGCAAAAACTTTTACTAACATGGTTGTGTGCCTTACGGGCCCACGTCGCCAATTGGGTGGTACTAGGATCTTTTACTCCTCGACCTTTACTCTAGGACTCTAAACTCTCTTCTATTCGGGTTAAATGAATTTGCTAAAACAAAACTAACTTTAGGTTCTCGCAAAGTACTTTCTCCCGAGAGCCCTCACTTCAGATGATAAATGCGCTAATCGGAAGATTCGAAGATACTCTCGATGTTCTCTCGAGACTTTGTGCCCATCACTTTTGCTATTCCTGACCACCAATAAATCCATATGGATAACTACTTACACTTGCCATTCATCGATCATCCCCATTGATCTTGTTATTACAAGATACCCGAAGTTTTCCTATTGTTCGAGAATACTTTGAGCCTCTTGCCTAGCAGTTCTTTGCCACATGAATACCCTTCAAATAAATCCTCGCACTTGTCGAGTATCCGCTCAACCCAGCTTGTTCATGTGTTTCACGAAGTCTTCAAAATACTATTCGATCTTCGAAAATCCTCTGGAGCCTTTGGCTCTTGAAATTCTTGCTTACTTGCATTATGGTTAATCCCATAAGTCTCGTAGTCATATTGACATTCCTTGTCATTATCATTTTGAGTCTGTTGACTCAATATGTTTCTGAATACCATAATCATCATTGATCCTTATAAATTACCTTTACGATGAGCTGCCATTCTTTTAAGCTGGAATTGGTTCTCGACCAAACCAATTGTCGTTGATTGTACCCTAAGGCTATTCAACTTATCCATCCCTAATCGAGCATTGCTTCGAGCCCTTGATTTAGGAATCATAATTCCTTTGCATTTGACAATTGAGTTACTCAGTTGTTTCTATAATTTGACCTCCTTGCATTCTTCTTCCTCTAGTTGAGTACTGATGCTCACATCAGCTCCATTGTGGACCGGCAAATCCTTTGTTGGCTTTTATCCGATAGTGTCCTTCATATTCAATCACTTTGGAAGTTCTTTCTCCATTGGTAAATCCTATCCTCTGATTGACCAACCATGCTCTTTCGAGCTTGTGTTATATGTTTCCACGATACCACGACGGGTTGAACCTATGCCTTCCTTAATATGTGTGAACTCGGAAGTTTTCACGAGTCATCCTCATACGGTATTTCACCGGTAAAACTTTCAACACTAATGCCTTTATCAAAGCGAGAAGTGAATGGAAGGTTATACATTGAAGAAGTGGAGTCGACCTTGAACTTTGTGTTCATGCCCATGGACACGATGTAGATCCTATCATGGAAACTTCTTGTAATAATAACTATTTTATTGATAAATATCATCGGTATCCGTGAATTGATCCTCACGCAACCGTGGTTCCGACCATGTTGTTCTCCTTGATTCTATTTCTCGGACAAGTTAGAGTACTTGTCTTCTGCAGAGCATTACCCAGTCCATCCTCTACTTTGATCTGTCGTTGAGTGTTACCCCGATATCTCGAGATTATCATGGAACGCATAACTTTTATGAGTTCTTCATCAAGTGCTACCTTCCCACTGATTCCAATTTTTTGCGGGCTCTGAGTTATTAAACACTCAAAGACACCGATAACTGAACCGAGTCTGCACTACGGTTCAACGACATGATAATCTTCTTTAAGTATGAGTTTGTAACCGATCCGCCATTCCTAGCCTGTTTGGCTATATCCTTGTCGTGCGATGTTAACTGTGCTACCGGGTCCTTCTTCTCGGAGCACAATTTTCGACGATGAACTAACCTTCGTCGATCCTCATCGTCATATCATTTAGCCTTGAACAACAAGCTTGGTTTCGAGTTTGTGTCGTACCCTTGGTTCCAATAACCTTTCACTTCATCATTACTTTGACTTGATGTAAATGCCGATCGATTACATCTTCATGAACTCTCGTGACAAAGGTGTCGTGATCGTCAACATTCGAGCTCATCCAGGATATCAATTGAATTCATGATGAAAATACCATCCTTGCCCTCGATGAATTGTATTATCATCGACCACTTTATTGCCTTCCCACCAACACAAGCTTGTTCATGTTGGTGTTATACCTTGAGTTCCTTGATACCCAGCAATTGTTCTTCTTTACCTTGGAGTATTACCATCCTTTATGTCAAGAATGTTCTGAGAATTGTTCCACCTCTTGAGAATTCTTGACATAGAAATACTTCTCACCATCACCATTCTTTCTTGGTCCCCGTGTTAATTCCAACAAAGTGGACGGTGTTGTTTGAATTCTTTCCTTCTAGCAACCCTATTTTTGAAGTTAATGGTCGAAGGTTCATTCTTAGGCTATCGATTATTGAATCACCATTCTGACATTGGTCGTGCAACCCAACCCATCGGGCGCACCTTTCAACCAATGTTTACTTGTGTATGATTTCCTCGAGCATACTTCCTTATATCATTTGATCTGACAAATGTTATCTCCTTGTTCACTTATTTGTGGAAGTCCATCTTTTGGGAATCTCGGTGAATTGCCGTTGAGTTCACGAGACACCTCCTTGTCCTCTCCTTGGGTTAATGATGGACTCTTGTTAACGGAAATCACTTCATAGTTCATTTCCCCGAGAATCTTACATTGTCATCTCGTCAATTTGCGTTGCACCTTTTCTTCTCAGGTATCCTAAGTCTGAGGTATCCTGACACCAATCGGATCTGAATCTCGGTCAGATATGATGGATAGGACAACTTTCCAAGAGTTATGATGTTGTTCCTTTGATGACCCGGTAGCATGATGTCATGCCTAGCACCCCCCCCCCCCCGACTGGAGGACCTATCATTATATTTTCGTTTTTAGCAATGTTAACCACTCTTCCAAAAGGAAATTGAAGGACTTATTCTATAAGCTGTTCCTGATGAATCCATTGAGTATCTAAAGACCGACTTTTGCTTGAAGACCATGTCAATGCTATCTCTAAGCATGTCAATGATACTCCGATTTTCAACAGGAACATTTGAAGCACAATGCAAAATTTTATTTATCACTTATCCTAACACCGTGTATGGGTAATATCATGAGATTCCTCCACCCTTTCCTAAATGGTTTTCTACTTTATATCCTGTCATGGATATCTTGCTCTGCTTGTCCTTGGGAAGGATATACCCCTGAAATATGTGTTTAAACACATTTTTGCTTTCCATTGTTCTGTTTAACCTAATGATCACATTTACCTTTCCATTGGTCTGTTTGACCTTTCTTGTAGTCTATATAACCTAAGCAGTGATAATTTACTTCTTATGTAAACACCTCGGTGTACAACTCTGACAATGAGACCCCGTTACTTTTGTTGATAACATTTCGGTAACCAGCGATGGACGAGAACTTTGCCTAATGGTCCGCCTCGTTCAACGAGCAGGAAAAAGGTTCTCTTCGTCCCTCGCCCTTGGTACCAACATTGTTGCCGACATAACTGACTTGCTACTCTCTGACATGCCTTGCTATCGTGATCGTACAAGATGTCAGCCCCCTTTCTACTTTTAACCCACATGGTGGGCCCATAACCCGCAGTTCCACAGGATCGAAACCTGACTCTCCTGTACACCACGTTTCCAAAGATATTCCTCACGCTTGACTTTGTATGTAATTCACGGGCCACTTGCCTGTTGATCTATTCTGGTATCGGACGCAATACTTATTCCCGTTGCTCTGAACCCTTTCGCACCCTGCTTCAGGCAATGAACGATTGCCTATCCGCTTGAAACTTCTTATCGCACTGTCTTACCTTGCTCTCGATGTGTGTCATTTGTTCAACTCGAGAGATACTCATAAGTTCATTCTTGGGATACCCCCAGATGATTTTCCCTTATAACATTCTATCATTGTAGAGCTACCCCTTACCTATTCGTAAGTACGATGGAGTTCCCGAAGAAATGGTGACAAGTTTATCATGATGCATCGGAATAAAGGATTGAAGACATCAACGAAAGGAATTAACTTCTTCGAGAAGATCCGTTAGAATATCGTAACCAGAACTTTCCCCTTACTCCCCTCTTAAATCTCGGGACGAGATTTCTTGTAGTGGAGGAGAATTGTGACGCCCAGGTAATTAGGCTACAGTAATCCCGCGTTAACGATGCCACGTCACCTCGGTTACTGTTGCTAACCTCGCGTTAGATCGAAACCGATTCGAAATCAAATTCAAAATCAATCAAACAAAATAAAAGTTTTCAAATAATTAAAACTAAAATGTTCGGAGTGAACCAAATATTGTATAGGTAATTATGGTGGAGAAGCCACACCTTTATAAAATGTTTAAATACTATAAGATGAATAAAACAACAGCAAAAACAATTATTTAAATACCTTTTATAATAAACAAAAGGTCAAACTAATTTATTTGAGGACTAGACTTATTGTGACTATGGACTAAGTTGAAATACTAATTTATATACTACATGTATATTTTACTAAAACTAAAATAATAGGAAACAATATTAAAACGGAAAAGAAAAGGAAGAGAGAGAGAGAGAGAGAGAGAGAGAGAGAGAGAGAGAGAGAGAGAGAGAGCACCCCCCTCCCTGGACCGAACCCATCTGGGCCGGCCCACCTAACCCACCCGAGCAAGCCCAGCCTCCCACGCTCCCCCGGTCGCCTTCCTGTTCGAGCGACCGCGGGCGCGGTCGCCATCCAACCACCTCGCCGGCGACGCCCGACGAGAGGATAAGGCCTCCACCGCCCCGACGCCTCGGCCCCCTCGCCTCCCACTTGCCCTCCCTCCCCCCCACCCGCGCCAGTCCCTATCCCCTCGCACACTCGCTCCCCCTCCTCCAGATCCGCCTCGCCGACGCGCCCTGCGCCGCCCGCCGTGCTGACCGCGGCCACCGTTGTCCCCATCCCTCACCGACGAGTCCCCGAGCGCCGTAGTGCCCCGCGAAGTCTTCCTCGACCACCGGACCAAGCCAGAAGCCCCCACAACGAGCGCGGTGACCTCTCCTTCCTGCTCTGCTCCGACAAACGCCGGCGTCGAATTCGGCCACCTCGCACCTTCCCGAGCCAGCGGCGCCACAACTCTGAGGCCCGTGAGCTGGCTCTCCTATCCCTCTCTTGGCAGCCTCTGCCCGGCCGTGCTGCTTCCCCGCGTGCCGAGCTCGTCACCGCGGTGGTGCTGCGCCGCCGTAGCCACAGCTCGCGGAGCTCGCGATCGACCACCCGTCGTGCTCAGCACCTCCACTGCACTCCATCTGCCGCGCCGCTTCTCCTCCCGCTCCCCTAAGCGCCGTCCTCGGCGTGGCGGTGCTCCGGCCGCCGCCCGCGCTTCGTCTCCGGCGAGCTCGTCGCCTCCGCTTTCTTGTCGGCTGCGGCAATCGACTCACGCTGACGCCATCTGCCCGTAGTGCCGCTCCACACACGAACCATGCCCGCCTTGCCGTCCCGTGGAGCACCGAAAGCGCCGCCACCGCGCCGTTGTAGCTCTCGGCTCCGCCACCCCTCCCTCTGAGACCACCACGGATGGGTGCGGCCGTCCGCCGCGTTCGACGCGGCCGGCCCGTGCCAAGCGGTGGCCCGTGGCTGTTTTCAGGCGAGACACAGGGCACTCTGCCGCTAAAGCGGTCGCGGAGCCCTCTCCGGTGCCTGGCGGCGATGGTGCCGCTGGAATACCTCCGCACCAGCGACCGGTGGCCCCACCGACCCGTTGACTGCTTTGACTAGTCAATGGTGCTGATGAGCAACCCGATCGCCCGACAGTGGTCCCCATGATTAATTAAACTAATTTAATTTTAAACTAATCTGCTAATTACTTTAGTGGTGACGGATGGGGCCCATCGCTAATTGACCTAATTAGTTGAATTTAACTCTCTGGTTAACCCACTCTCTATGACATGTGGGACCCAGCTATCGGGTTTGACCTGAGTTAGCTGGGTTGATCTTGACGTCATGATGACGTCATGCTGATCAATAACCCCCATTTTAGATTTAAAATAATTTCAGAATATTGTTTAAACTTCGGAAATTCGTAGGAAATAATCCGTAACTCGGATGAAAATGTTTTCTACATGAAAGTTGCTTAGAACGATGAGACGAATCCGGATACGCAGCCCGTTCGTCCGCCACACACCCCTAAACTATCGAACCTGCAACTTTCCCCCTTCGGCTCCTCTGCCGAAAACCACGAAACAGGAATACTTTCCGGATGTTTCCCCATAACGATACCACCTCATACCACGTTAGAACACGCCTAGCATCGCTTCTTGACCTGTCATGCATCGATATGCATCTGTTTACTTAGTATTCATTGTTTCTTCCCCTCTTCTCTCCGGTAGACTACGAGACCGACGCTGCTGCTGCCCGTTCGACTACGGTGTTGGCGACCCCTCTCTTGCGAGCAACCAGGCAAGCCCCCCATTGATCACGGATATCACCTACTCTGCTCTTTCTGCTTGCATTAGAGTAGTGTAGCATATTCTTGCTTTCATTATACCTATCCCGATGCATAGCTTTGTCCTTGTTACTCTTGTTGTTACCTTACCGCAATCCTATATGCTTAGTATAGGTTGCTAGTACTTTCATCTGTGGCCCTACATTCTTGTCCGTCGCGTGCTATACTATCGGGCCGTGATCACTCGGGAGGTGATCACGGGTATATACTATATACTTTATACATGATACATGTGGAGACTAAAGTCGGTCGGCTTGTGGAGCACCCATGAGTGATTCACGGATTGGGGCTGAAAGGACCTTTGTCCCGATGGCCCTCTGGATGGATCTTTGAGGCGGAGCGGCAGGCAGGTTGAGACCGCTTAGGAGAGAGGTGGGCCTGGCCTGTTCGGCGTTCATGGATACTTAACACGCTTAACGAGGTCTTGGTATTTGATCTGAGTTGGCTCTGAGCTTATCGCACTAACCATCTCTGCAGGAGTAGTTATGGGTATCCGGCGTCGTGGTATCGGCCAAGCACTTCAGACGTCGGCGACGGAGCGGCGTCGCGCCGGATTGGTGGAACGCTGTTAGGCTAGGTCTGCTTCCGCACGTCGCATAGCGTGCAGTGTGCTCGGGCGATGGGACCAGACCCTGCGGCGCTTAGGTTTATACCGGCGTGTTGGCCTCTCTGTTGTGCCTAGGTGGGGCTGCGGCGTGTTGATCTTCAGCGGCGGGCATCACCGAGAAAGTGTGTCCGGCCAAATGGGATCAAGCGTCTGGGTAAGATGGTGCACCCTGCGGGAAGTTAATCTATTCGGATAGCCATGATCTTGATAACAGGGCGACTTATAGTTGTACCTTGAGCTTATGACAACTAGAACCGGATACTTGATAAAACACACCCTTCCAAGTGCGAGATACAACCGGTGGTCGCTCTCTCTCAGGGATATGAGGAGGGGATTGCCGGGTAGGATTATTGCTATGTGATGTTACTTGGAGGATTTCAGATCGTCCTCTTCTACTGTTGCAAGACGGTGACGAAGCGTAGTCTTCGATAAGACTAGCTATCCCCTCTTATTACGGCATTCTGCAGTTCAGTCCATGATATGGCCCTTTACACATATATCCATGCATATGTAGTGTAGCTCCTTGCTTGCGAGTACTTTGGATGAGTACTCACGGTTGCCTTGTTCCCCCTTTTCCCCCTACCTCTACTCGATTGCTGCAACCAGACGCTGGAGCCAGGGCGAGCGCCACCGTCGATGGCGACTACTACCACGGAGGTGCCTACTACTACGTGCAGCCCACGGCGACGACCATGAGTAGCCTAGGAGGATCCCGGCGGGAGGCCTGCTCCTCTTCGATCTGTAACCCGGTTTGTGCTAGCCTTCTTAAGGCAAACTTGTTTAACTTATGTCCGTACTCAGATATTGTTGCTTCCGTGACTTCGTCTATAATCGAGCACTTGTATTGAGCCCTCGAGGCCCTGGCTTGTATTATGATGCTTGTATGACTTATTTTATTTGTAGAGTTGTGTTGTGATATCTTCCGTGAGTCCACGATCTTGATCGTACACATTTGCGTGCATGATTAGTGTCACGATTAAATCGAAGCGTCTGAAGTTGGTATCGAGCCATTGCTGTAGGAATCCCCCTTCCACACTCCTTGGCCGAAGTCGAGTCTAGACATTGCAAAAACTTTTACTAACATGGCTGTGTGCCTTACGGGCCCACGTCGCCAATTGGGTGGTACTAGGATCTTTTACTCCTCGACCTTTACTCGGGACTCGAACTCTCTTCTATTCGGGTTAAATGAATTTGCTAAAAACAAAACTAACTTTAGGTTCTCGCAAGTACTTTCTCCCGGAGAGCCCTCACTTCAGATGATGAATACGCTAATCGGAAGATTCGAAGATACTCTCGATGTTCTCTCGAGACTTTGTGCCCATCACTTTTGCTATTCGACCACCAATAAATCCATATGGATAACTACTTACACTTGCCATTCATCGATCATCCCCATTGATCTTGTTATTACAAGATACCCGAGTTTTCCTATTGTTCCGAGAATACTTTGTGCCTCTTGCCTAGCAGTTCTTTGCCACATGAATACCCCTTCAAATAAATCCTCGCACTTGTCGAGTATCCGCTCAACCCTAGTTGTTCATGTGTTTCACAGAAGTCTTCAAAATACTATTCGATCTTCCGAAAATCCTCTGGAGCCTTTGGCTCTTGAAATTCTTGCTTACTTGCATTATGGTTAATCCAATAAGTCTCGTAGTCATATTGACATTCCTTGTCATTATCATTTTGAGTCTGTTGACTCAATATGTTTGCGAATACCCGCAATCATCATTGATCCTTATAAATTACCTTTCTGACTGAGCTGCCATTCTTTTAACTGGAATTGGTTCTCGACCAAACCAATTGTCGTTGATTGTACCCTAAGGCTATTCAACTTATCCATCCCTAATCAGAGCATTGCTTCTGAGCCCTTGATTTGGGAATCATAATTCCTTTGCATTTGACAATTGAGTTAGTCAGTTGTTTCTATAATTTGACCTCCTTGCATTCTTCTTCCTCTAGTTGAGTACTGATGCTCACATCAGCTACGTTGTGGACCGGCAAATCCTTTGTTGGCTTTTATCCGATAGTGTCCTTCATATTCAATCACTTTGGAAGTTCTTTCTCCATTGGTAAATCCTATCCTCTGATTGACCAACCATGCTCTGCTTTCGAGCTTGTGTTATATGTTTCCACGATACCCTGACGGGTTGAACCTATGCCTTCCTTAATATGTGTGAACTCGGAAGTTTTCACGAGTCATCCTCATCTGGTATTTCACGAGGTAAAACTTTCAACACTAATGCCTTTATCAAAGCGAAGTGAATGGAAGGTTATACATTGAAGAAGTGGAGTCGACCTTGAACTTTGTGTTCATGCCCATGGACACGATGTAGATCCTATCATGGAAACTTCTTGTAATAATAACTATTTTATTGATAAATATCATCGGTATCCGTGAATTGATCCCTCATGCAACCGTGGTTCCGACCATGTTGTTCTCCTTGATTCTATTTCTCGGACAAGTTAGAGTACTTGTCTTCTGCAGAGCATTACCCCAGTCCAACCTCTACTTTGATCTGTCGTTGAGTGTTACCCCCTGGTATCTCGAGATTATCATGGAACTGCATAACTTTTTATGAGTTCTTCATCAAGTGCTACCTTCCCACTGATTCCAATTTTTTGCGGGCTCTGAGTTATTAAACACTCAAAGACACCGATAACTGAACCGAGTCTGCACTACGGTTCAACGACACTTGATAATCTTCTTTAAGTACGAGTTTGTAACCGATCACGCCATTCCTAGCCTGTTTGGCTATATCCTTGTCGTACCGATGTTAACTGTGCTACCTGGTCCTTCTTCTCGGAGCACAATTTTGACGATGAACTAACCTTCGTCGATCCTCATCGTCATATCATTTCGCCTTGAACAACAAGCTTGGTTTCGAGTTTGTGTCGTACCCTTGGTTCCAATAACCTTTCACTTCATCATTACTTTGACTTGATGTAAATGCCGCGATCGATTACATCTTCATGAACTCTCGTGACAAAGGTGTCGTGATCGTCAACATTACGAGCTCATCCGGGATATCAATTGAATTCATGATGAGAAATACCATCCTTGCCCTCGATGAATTGTATTATCATCGACCACTTTATTGCCTTCCCACCAACACAAGCTTGTTCATGTTGGTGTTATACCTTGAGTTCCTTGATACCCAGCAATTGTTCTTCTTTACCTTGGAGTATTACCATCCTTTATGTCAAGAATGTTCTGAGAATTGTTCCACCTCTTGAGAATTCTTGACATAGAAATACTTCTCACCATCACCATTCTTTCTTGGTCCCCGTGTTAATTCCAACAAAGTGGACGGTGTTGTTTGAATTCTTTCCTTCTAGCAACCCTATTTTTGAAGTTAATGGTGAAGGTTCATTCTTAGGCTATCGATTATTGAATCACCATTACGACATTGGTCGTGCAACCCAACCCATCGGGCACATTTCAACCAATGTTTACTTGTGTATGATTTCCTCGAGCATACTTCCTTATATCATTTGATCGACAAATGTTATCTCCTTGTTCACTTATTTGTGGAAGTCCATCTTTTGGGAATCTCGGTGAATTGCCGTTGAGTTCACGAGACACCTCCTTGTCCTCTCCTTGGGTTAATGATGGACTCTTGTTAGCGGAAATCACTTCATAGTTCATTTCCCGAGAATCTTACATTGTCATCTCGTCAATTTCGTTGCACCTTTTCTTCTCGGTATCCTAAGTCTGAGGTATCCTGACACCAATCGGATCTGAATCTCGGTCAGATATGATGGATAGGACAACTTTCCAAGAGTTATGATGTTGTTCCTTTGATGACCCGGTAGCATGATGTCATGCCTAGCACTTTATTGGAGGACCTATCATTATATTTTCCTTTTTAGCAATGTTAACCACTCTTCCAAAAGGAAATTGAAGGACTTATTCTATAAGCTGTTCCTGATGAATCCATTGAGTATCTAAAGACCGACTTTTGCTTGAAGACCATGTCAATGCTATCTCTAAGCATGTCAATGATACTCCGATTTTCAACAGGAACATTTGAAGCACAATGCAAAATTTTATTTATCACTTATCCTAACACCGTGTATGGGTAATATCATGAGATTCCTCCCCCCTTTCCTAAATGGTTTTCTACTTTATATCCTGTCATGGATATCTTGCTCTGCTTGTCCTTGGGAAGGATATACCCCTGAAATATGTGTTTAAACACATTTTTCCTTTCCATTGTTCTGTTTAACCTAATGATCACATTTACCTTTCCATTGGTCTGTTTGACCTTTCTTGTAGTCTATATAACCTAAGCAGTGATAATTTACTTCTTATGTAAACACCTCGGTGTACAACTCTGACAATGAGACCCCGTTACTTTTGTTGATGACATTTCGGTAACCAGCGATGGACGAGAACTCTGCCTAATGGTCCGCCTCGTTCAACGAGCAGGAAAAAGGTTCTCTTCGTCCCTCGCCCTTGGTACCAACATTGTTGCCGACATAACTGACTTGCTACTCTCTGACATGCCTTGCTATCGTGATCGTACAAGATGTCAGCCCCCTTTCTACTTTTAACCCACATGGTGGGCCCATAACCCACAGTTCCACAGGATCGAAACCTGACTCTCCTGTACACCACGTTTCCAAAGATATTCCTCACGCTTGACTTTGTATGTAATTCACGGGCCACTTGCCTGTTGATCTATTCTGGTATCGGACGCAATACTTATTCCCGTTGCTCAAACCCTTTCGCACCTGCTTGTGCAATGAGCGATTGCCTATCCGCTTGAAACTTCTTATCGCCTTTGTCTTACCTTGCTCTCGATGTGTGTCATTTGTTCAACTCGAGAGATACTCATAAGTTCATTCTTGGGATACCCCGGATGATTTTCCTTATAACATTCTATCATTGTAGAGCTACCCTTACCTATTCGTAAATACGATGGAGTTCCCGAAGAAATGGTGACAAGTTTATCATGATGCATCGGAATAAAGGATTGAATACATCAACGAAAGGAATTAACTTCTTCGAGAAGATCCGTTAGAATATCGTAACCAGAACTTTCCCCTTACTCCCCTCTTAAATCTCGGGACGAGATTTCTTGTAATGGAGGAGAATTGTGGCCTTGGGTAATTAGGCTACAGATAATCCCGCGTTAACGATGCCACGTCACCTCGATTCTTGTTGCTAACCTCGCGTTAGATCGAAACCGATTCAAATCAAATTCAAAATCAATCAAACAAAATAAAAGTTTTCAAATAATTAAAACTAAAATGTTGAGGAGTGAACCAAATATTGTATAGGTAATTATGGTGGAAAAGCCACACCTTTATAAAATGTTTAAATACTATAAGATGAATAAAACAACAGCAAAAACAATTATTTAAATACCTTTTATAATAAATAAAAGGTCAAACTAATTTATTTGAGGACTAGACTTATTGTGACTATGGACTAAGTTGAAATACTAATTTATATACTACGTGTATATTTTACTAAAACTAAAATAATAGGAAACAATATTAAAACAGAAAAGAAAAGGAAAAGCAGAAGAGAGAGAGAGAGAGAGAGAGAGAAGAGAGAGAGAGCACCCCCCTCCCTGGACCGAACCCATCTGGGCCGGCCCACCTAACCCACCCGAGCAAGCCCAGCCTCCCACGCTCCCCCGGTCGCCTTCCTGTTCGAGCGACCGCGGGCGCGGTCGCCATCCAACCACCTCGCCGGCGACGCCCGACGAGAGGATAAGGCCTCCACCGCCCCGACGCCTCGGCCCCCTCGCCTCCCACTTGCCCTCCCTCCCCCCACCCGCGCCAGTCCCTATCCCCTCGCACACTCGCTCCCCCTCCTCCAGATCCGCCTCGCCGACGCGCCCTGCGCCGCCCGCCGTGCTGACCGCGGCCACCGTTGTCCCCATCCCTCACCGACGAGTCCCCGAGCGCCGTAGTGCCCCGCGAAGTCTTCCTCGACCACCGGACCAAGCCAGAAGCCCCCACAACGAGCGCGGTGACCTCTCCTTCCTCCTCTGCTCCGACAAACGCCGGCGTCGAATTCCGCCACCTCGCGCCTTCCCCGAGCCCGCGAGCGCACAACTACAGGGCCCGGTGAGCCTGGCTCTCCTATCCCTCTCTTGGCAGCCTCTGCCCCGGCCATAGCTGCTTTCCCCGCCGTGCCCGAGCTCGTCGCCGCGGTGGTGCTCGCCGCCGTGGCCACAGCTCATGGAGCTCGCGATCGACCACCCGTCGTGCTCAAGACCTCCACTGCGCACCACCTGCCGCGCCGCTTCTCCTCCCGCTCCCCTAAGCGCCGTCCTCGACGTGGCAGTGCTCCGGCCGCCGCCCGCTTCGTCTCCAGCGAGCTCGTCGCCTCCCGCCTGCTGTCGGCTGCGGCAATCGACTCACGCGAATGCCATCTGCCCGTAGTGCGCTCCACACACCGAACCATGCCCGCCTTGCCGTCCCGTGGAGCACCGAAAGCGCCGCCGCCGCCGCCGTTGTAGCTCTCAGCTCCGCCACCCTCCCTCTGAGACCACCACGGATGGGTGCGGCCGTCGTCCGCGCGTTCGAGCAGCGGCCGCCCGTGCCAAGCGGTGTCCGTGGCTGTTTTCAGGCGAGACACAGGGCACTCTGCCGCTAAAGCGGTCGCGGAGCCCTCTCCGGTGCCTGGCGGCGTGGTGCGGCTGGGCCACCTCCGCAGCCATCGACCGGTGGTGGCCCGACCCCCGTTGATCGCTTTGACTAGTCAGCGGTGCTGATCTGGCAACCCGATCGCCGCCCGACAGTGGTCCCCATGATTAATTAAACTAATTTAATTTTAAACTAATCTGCTAATTACTTTAGTGGTGACGGATGGGGCCCATCGCTAATTGACCTAATTAGTTGAATTTAACTCTCTGGTTAACCCACTCTCTATGACATGTGGGACCCAGCTATCAGGTTTGACCTGAGTTAGCTGGGTTGACTGCTGATGTCATGATGACGTCATGCTGATGCAATAACCCCCATTTTAGATTTAATAATAATTTCAGAATATTGTTTAAACTTCGGAAATTCGTAGGAAATAATCTGTAACTCAGATGAAAATGTTTTCTACATGAAAGTTGCTTAGAACGACGAGACGAATCCGGATACGCAGCCCGTTCGTCCGCCACACACCCCTAACCTATCGAACCTGCAACTTTCCCCCGGCTCCTCGCTTCAAAACCACGAAACACCGGGAATACTTTCCCGGATGTTTCCCCCCTTAACCAGTACCACCTCATACCACGTTAGGGCACGCCTAGCATCGCTTCTTGACCTGTCATGCATCGATATGCATCTGTTTACTTGGTATTCATTGTTTCTTCCCCCTCTTCTCTCCGGTAGACTACGAGACCGACGCTGCTGCTGGCGCCTCGACTACGGTGTTGACGACCCTCTATCTTGCGAGCAACCAGGCAAGCCCCCCCTTGATCACGGATATCACCTACTCGCTCTTTCTGCTTGCATTAGAGTAGTGTAGCATATTCTTGCTTTCGATTATACCTATCCCGATGCATAGCCTTTGTCCTTGTTACTCTCATGTTACCTTACCCGCAATCCTATATGCTTAGTATAGGATGCTAGTACTTTCATCTGTGGCCCTACATTCTTGTCCGTCTGCGTGCTATACTATCGGGCCGTGATCACTCGGGAGGTGATCACGGTATATACTATATACTTTATACATGATACATGTGGAGACTAAAATCGGCTTGGCTTGTGGAGCACCATGAGTGATTCACGGATTGGGGCTGAAAGGACCTTTGTCCCGATGGCCCTCTGGATGGATCTTTGGGCGGAGCGGCAGGCAGGTTGAGACCGCCTAGGAGAGAGGTGGGCCTGGCCTGTTCGGCTTCGCGGATACTTAACACGCTTAACGAGGTCATGGTATTTGATCTGAGTTGGCTCTGAGCTTATCGCACTAACCATCTACGCGGGAGTAGTTATGGGTATCCCGCGTCGTGGTATCACCGGCACTTCAGACGTCGGCGACGGAGTGGCGCGCCGGATTGGACTGGACGCTGTTAGGCTAGGTCTTCGCTTCGTCACAGACGTCGCAGTGTGTGCTCGTGGCGATGGGCCCAGACCCTGCGCGCTTAGGTTTGACCGCCGTGTTGGCCTCTCACAGTGCCTAGGTGGGGCTGCGGCGTGTTGATCTTCAGCGGCGGGCATCACCCAGAAAGTGTGTCCGCCAAATGGGATCAGCGTCTTTGGGTAAGATGGTGCACCCTGCAGGAAGTTAATCTATTCGGATAGCCGTGATCTTGATAACAGGGCGACTTGGAGTTGTACCTTGAGCTTATGACAACTAGAACCAGATACTTGATAAAACACACCTTCCAAGTGCGGATACAACGGTGGTCGCTCTCTCGGGGATATGAGGATGGGATTGCGGGTAGGATTATTGCTATGTGATGTTACTTGGAGGACTTGGATCGTCCTCTTCTACTGTTGCAAGACGGTGACCGAAGCGTAGTCTTTGATAAGACTAGCTATCCCCTCTTATTACGGCATTCTGCAGTTCAGTCCATGATATGGCCCTTTACACATATATCCATGCATATGTAGTGTAGCTCCTTGCTTGCAGTACTTTGGATGAGTACTCACGGTTGCCTTGTTCCCCTTTTCCCCTACCTCTACTCGATTGCTGCAACCAGACGCTGGAGCCCGGGCGACGCCACCGTCGATGGCGACTACTACCAGGAGGTGCCTACTACTACGTGCAGCCCGCCCACGACGGCGACCGGAGTAGCCTAGGAGGATCCTGGCGGAGGCCTGCTCCTCTTCGATCTGTAACCCGTTTGTGCTAGCCTTCTTAAGGCAAACTTGTTTAACTTATGTCCGTACTCAGATATTGTTGCTTTCGCTGACTTCGTCTATAATCGAGCACTTGTATTCGAGCCCTCGAGGCCCCTGGCTTGTATTATGATGCTTGTATGACTTATTTTATTTGTAGAGTTGTGTTGTGATATCTTCCCGTGAGTCCCTGATCTTGATCGTACACATTTGCGTGCATGATTAGTGTACGATTAAATCGAGGGCGTCACAGGGAGATGGCGTGGGCTACGGAAGAAGAGGATTTGGGGACGCCGGTGCTCCCGCTCGAGGCAAAGGGCTGGGAAGATCAGCAGACCGGCTTCTCGGTGGATTGGACGCATGGCTCGGCTGGGCTTCTATTAAACTGAGTATGTTCAGTGCTACTGAATATTTTGAGTACTACTGAACTGAACTTGTAAATTATTCAAATGGGATTTACTTAGATCTGCCACCACTGAATATGTTGAGTGCCAGAGTAAAAAAAAAGAATATGTTTGTTGATTTTAGACCTTTTCTCATAATTAAATGTACATCAATAGAGGTTTTCCTTGATCATAATTTTCTGAGTTGTGGAAATGTTATGTGTTTGTTTATTTTTCCATTTGTCTGATCATGCAGGAATTAAATTGTTTCTTACTCCAGAAATGTCTTGTCATGGTGTATCACATTGTGTCGCTAGGGCACATCTCCCACAAACATAGACCATGCATGTGAGTTCCCTTCCCTTGGTTTGCATATGGATGAACTAATAGGTGATGAAATTGATTTGTATTTCCGGTTATATGCTTCCAGTGAAGGTTGCCTATGTGAGCAAGGAGAAAACTTTTGAATCATCTACTTGACAGGTCACAAAGTTATTACGGATGCAATATATAGATGGTATAAGTCGGAACTCAATCAGGTAGTTTATTAATTCAAAAATTCCAACTTAACAATTCATTCAGTATTAACTTTCTTTGTGTACCATCTCTTCAATTTCAGAGTGGTGCTAAGGACCTAAGGTACCAACCTGAAAATGCAATTCAATTTATGAGCAAAAACATAATTCCAATGCAAGTACGTGATGTTGCATTCCTTAACTAGCAATGCAAACTTTTCTTAATATTTCACTTGACCTATAGGTAGTATTTTCACTTCCTTCTTGTTCTCACCCTTTGCTACTTTCCTTTATTTTTGTTCCCCTGTTTTGTAGATTAAGCAACTAAAAGAAACCAATGTCTATTTTTCTGATAGTAAAAAGCAAACCGGTGACTATATATGCTGGAATCAGAAAATTATACTGCACAATATACGTATCAACATCTTAAGTTTATGTTGCCCTATATATCACCAATGACACCATCTGGAAGATTATCTTTCTCTAAATCATGTGGTCCATTTTCAGGTATGAGTACCAAAGTAAATGAATTACATAGGTGAAAATACCATGTCTATTTCATTAAACACTAACTCGCATTGTGTGTAATGCAGAAACAATGTGATGATTTTCAGCCAGGTAAATTTAGATTGCTCATCCTTGTGTTTCCTTTACTTATTGTATCTGTCGGTTTATTTATGAAATTGTAATGCACATATTGCGGAATAGATAGTGACTCCGCTTTCTTACAGATCATAGTGAGCTTCAGTTTTTATTCCTGAGATTATATTATGGTTATCCAGGTGTTGCCTTCCAAGGTTGTAAATATAAACTACCATGCCATAATCATCGGGCAATGTAATACGCAAGTTGAGAAGCCCTTGGGGTCTTGGGGAGCACTTGTTCTTTTTTTGTATGTAATCCTGGAGCTTTATCAGTACCAATGCTACTCAAAGCAAAAGCTAACATGGTTTCCTGAATTTGTGTTACACCTATGCCCTGAGATTATATGCTTTGCCAGCATGCATGTTTTCTTCATTAAAGCACATTTAGAAGGTAGGCTTTAAATAATCAGAGATGTTTTTGAATTTGTTCTTAAATCTTTTCATTCAGACACAATAAAGCCCACCTTCTGTTGGTTGGGCACTGGGGATAAACTAAAAGCAGAAAAGGGTGTCAAGGTTGCTACCCTTGCAAGGAAGGCTTTTTCGAACAACAGTCTTCAGGACTGAAGTCGCTGACATTTGGGAAATAAGTACTACTTTAGTTGTCAATGGGCACGGTAATATCAATATCTGGGAACTACTATTTTAGTTTTCAATGGGCCTCGTAATCTCCAGGAACTTCTGTTTTAGTTGTCAGTGAGCAGAAAATGGTGTCACGGTTGCTATACCATGAGCATTTTCCCAATTTTTCGCCATTGTGAGAAAAATGTATTTTTCCCTTTTGGGTTTCTATTTACTATTGGTTCAAATACCTCTCATTTCAAAAGAACAAGAAAAACATATGTGAAACAACAGCTTCTTGCTCCATACATTTAAGATCGTTCCTACCATTCTATCGTCAAAATAGATGGGCGCGGCAACGCGCGCCGTCAAAGATCTAGTAGACTTTGTAGTAGAACCTTACCTCACAACTCTTCAACCCGTGATCTTCACTTTGACCCAACCCTAGAACAAAACCTATATCATATTTTCATTCTTGATCTTATCTCAACCCATAACCAAGTCCTAACAACTTATGTAGGAATCTTATTTTTTTATTTTGTATTGTAATTTGAATATTTCATTTGGATCTTTATTTGGATGTTGTTGTGTGTTAAAGTACTTTCTTATATCGTTAGATATATCGTAACGAGAAGGAGAGACGACTCAATAGAATATGTACAAGGCAAGTTCACACTTTGATCATAATTTTCAATACCCAGTTTTTACTATGCATTAGTTTCACTCATAGGCGAAAGAGCACCTATATCCAGCAGGGCCCTACTTTTGTACACCGACACAAATGCGTCCTTTTATAGGCGAGAGAGCAGCTCTTTGGATGGCTTCCTTTTATAGGCGAGAGAGCAGCTCTTTGGATGGCTTCCGGGAGAATGCACCTCTTTATTTTATATGTAGTAGGGATGCATGCATGTCCCTCTAGGTGGTGGAAGAGCGAGAGATAGTGCGCCGACAAACTTCAATCTTCAGGAATCTATCAACTCTTTGCTTTGTTCACGTGGCATTGTCTCTCCGTGAATAATTGGCTGGCCTGTGTCTACCTGTCTTTGCTCTTCGGCCATACAGATCTTCATGCGATTAGCCTTCAGATCTTCTTCTGCCTTCAAGATTCCTTATGCCAGTGTATGTGTACATACATGCCAAAGCTACTTAAATCTTCAACATTGCTTATTCATTTATTTTTAATTTAATTTAACTTGCTTAAATATTCAACATTCCTTATTCTTTTTTTATAGGGGTCTTCTCTGCCCATATGATTGATAATACCTTATCAATATTTAAAATATCTAATTTTGGAATTTATATCAATATTCGGTTATAGGTCCTCCGCGCCCGAATAATTGATAGCAATATCAATATATGCAATTTGGGATTTATTCAGGCTGCTGCCCATGCCCTGCTATGTCCATATTATCATCATCATCATTTAACAGATTGAAATCATATTTTTGAGCGCATTCTTTCTTTGTTTCTTCAAATTTTTCGTCCATTTCATGCCTTAGTTCTTTTAATATTTCTTCTTTTAATTCTTTTTTTATTATTTTTGAAAATTCTTCAAATCTTTTATCCATTTCTTGATCTATGTATTCACTGTCTAAAGGGTCAAGCCCCTTTAGAAGGCATTCTTGATATGTCTTATATTTTGGAGATTCTTCCTTCTTTATATTTTTTGAGCTTGATGCCTCCCTCTTTGTGGGAGTTGGTGAAGCAGGTATGCCTCTTCTCATTTGAATATAGTCTTTAGCCTTTGGGTCAATATAATAATCTGGTCCTAAGAAAGGCATCATTCTTGCCCAAAGTAAGGCATCATCTATACTATAATATCTTTTGAATGTTAAATCTTGTCCTTTTCTTTTTGCATCTAATTTTTCAATCATAATATTTTCCCATTCCAAATATATGCCAGGTTTATTTCCATCAAATATAAGATATAGTGTTTCTCCTTTTGGTATTTCAATCTTTCCTGGCTTTGGCAAATTTTTGTTTAATTCATTAAAATATTATGTCAAACTATTGAGAATTGATAAAAAATATCATTTTTCCTCTCTCTTCACAGTATATTGGAACCAAAAATTATCCAATATACATCTTTGAGCTTCATGCTTGATATGGGTTTTTGGCTTGAAATTGAAAGTATTTGGCTGAAATACTTTCAGCCTATTTTCTTCTTAATATGCTCAAAAATAACTTTATAACCATTCCCAGCTATGGTGTCTTCACATAAGACCCATCTTCTGGTTGAGCTTTTCTTACTATTAATTTTATTGTAATATCGACATATGGCTTCACAGTCTATTCGCACTATAAATTCTTTAAATCCTAGATATAGCCTAAATGCATTTATTGCATTTACAACTGGAAGAATTTCTCTATCAATATTATTTACCGTCTTTAATTTGTAACTTCCTGAAGCATATCTACATATTTTTTAATCTGCTTTTGGAGAGTATTTATTGCCTTTTTGTTTTAGTATCGCACCCCATCCTACCTTAGATGCATTTGTTTCAATTATAAAATAATTGTCTTCTAGAGGCAATTCTAGGGGTTTTAAATTCTTGACCTTTTCCTTGATGGCCTTTACTAATTTTACATCTTCAGAATTGAAGTATTTTTGACCATTTTCCTTAATTTATCATATAAAGGTCCTGCTAGCTTTGCTAAGTTATCTATATAGTTTCGCGCATAGTTTACAATTCCTAAGAACTGCTGTAAAACCTTTTTATCACTCATATTATCAGGAAACTCTAATATTTTATTTGCAATATGTTCTTGTAGATATATCTTTCCTTCTCCTACTTCATGACCAAGGAAATTTATTTTTTTCTTTGCAAATTTCCATCTTCTTTTTGGATACTATGAGCCCATTTTGTTCTACCTTTCGAAAGAACACTTCAAGATGGGCTATATGCTCTTTGTATGATTTTGAGAATACTAACAAATCATCTACGTATACCAATATAAATGCTTGATTATCATTAAATATATTTTGCATTTTTCTTTGAAATAATGCAGGCGCATTCTTTAGACCTAATGGCATTACTAGCCATTCATAATGGCCTTGTGGACAAGTAAATGCTGTCCAATGAATAGATTCTTCAACCATTTTAACTTACCAAAATCCTGCCTTTAAGTCGAATTTAGAGAAATATTTACTTCCTTGTATTCTGTTAATCCATTCCTGCTTATTAGGTATATTGTATGCATCGTCAACTCAATTATCATTAAGCCTTTTAAAATTAATTACCATTCTGGATTTACCTCTAACTTCTTCAGCGTGATTTCTAACTATGAATGCAGCAGACCGATGAGGACTTCTGCTTTCTCTTATAGCTTTTAACTTTAGTAACTCTTCAATATGCATTTTGAATTCTTTGATATCTTTAAGAGTAGCTTCTATTGGTCCTGACTTAATTATATAATCTGGATTTTGTAACATTCCAAATTTTCAATTTGGAATGTTATACATTAGATCATCAATGCATATCATATTTATTTGCTTTTGGTTTTGATCCCAGAAATTCTACGCAACTCAAGGACCCACAGAGAGAGTTGGGGATTTCGTTATTTTCATATTTGAATTTTCTCAAATTTTGAGAATAGGATCATTTGATTTTAATTATTTTATCATCAAATATTTCTTTACAAAAATATGAGAGAGGGAATAAAATGACTTTCCCAAAATAAAGAAATATTGAGGATTTAATAATAAAATCAAATAAGATTTTATTTCAGAGTTTTTTTATATTTTATTTGAATTTAGGAAAAATGTGCGTTTTCCAAAATTTCATTTAGGCCCCAAATAATGTTCACTTTGTCCGGCTTGATTTTAGAAGTCGGGGAAAATTTATTTCGGGATTTTTGGAGTCTGTTTAGTATTTCTTTTATTTATTTTTCTACGCGTTATTATTTAAAAAAGTGAACCGACTTGGGCCGTGCTCAGCGGGACTCCCTGTATGCGGCCTTTAAATGGCGCTTGCCGAGCCGGGCCAAATTTCCCGAGACCCAACCGCCTCGAGCCTCAAGCCACGCCTAACCCTAACCTAGCCGCCGCCGCCGCCGTCACCGTCACCGAAGCCGCCGCCGGAGCCGCTGCCGCCGTCATGGGACCCGCCGCCCGAGGTCAACCTCGTTTTCGCCGCCCGTTTTTAAAAAAAACCGCGTTTTTTTTAGTTTCATTTTTTTATAAGATCGATTTTCTTCCGATTTATTTATTTAGCGAGCGTTCGCTCGTTCGTTCATTTTAACTAACGTATTCATCGTTTAGATCCAGATAACGAACGTTCGTTCGTTAATATATTCGTCGTTTTTCTTTTTCTCGGATTTTTCCGCGATTATTTCTGAACGCGATTTCTGATCCGATTTTCGTTTTAGTATAACTTTTCGCTCGTTTATCGGAATCAGGCGATTCAAGTGCCTGGAGTTTCGTCTCGAAACCCTCTATCTGTTTAACCAACTTAAACAAGTTTTTGCTTCTATAAAATTTGACTTAAATCCATATTAGTAAAACGAAGCTGTTTTCTTTCGCCGTTTGACTTTCATTGCTTCGTTTGATTTGATTCTTTTGCAAACCGGAGTTCTTAAGTTGAACTTTCTGGTTAGATCTTTTATTTAGAGTTTTACCTGTGCATTAGTAGAGTACTTATTGTGTGTTTGTTTGGTTGCGATAGAGTACCCGGAGTGCGCCGCTTGCTACTTTGAATCTCTAGGTTTCACGGATCATCAGCAAGGCAAGTATCACTTTGATCATATCCCTTTTCATACCCAGTTTTTATGCATTAGATCAATCCTCAAACATTGCATGATTAGGATCTAATTAAATTGTGGGTTTTGGGAAGTAGATTGAGGTAGTACCTTTTACCTGTTTTATTATCAAACCCTTGGGGGTTACATCTACGTTTGCTTATTTTGCCATGCTATGCAACTAGACGTGGATTGGGTGAGTGATTTTTCCATGACAGATGTGAGTTTGTTAATAAATGGGTTATCTAAGGTGGCAACTTAAACACACATCTGGGTGGATTGAGGTACCTGGGTATTCCAGGATTGCCTGTTGTTTTCTTTATGGACCGCCACCCAGGCCCAAAGGGAACATGAGATTTTTCATACTAGAAACTTCCGTGTGCAGCCACAAGCTATTATGGGCTCTAGCATAGTTGATTAAGTCGTGCAAACTCTTACAGGGTAGACTAGCAGATGTAGGGGAAAGTAGGTGTAACGGTTTATCCATCGTAAGGTGCTAGCGCTTCTGAAAGACTGTGTCTCGGTCATCCGTTTCTCAAACATCATGTAGTGCGAGAGATCCAACGGAGGCAATCGAGTCTTGTGGGGAAAAGTGCGCAAACCTCTGCAGAGTGTATAAACTAATCATGATTAGCCGTGTCCCCGGTTATGGACGTTTTGAGTATATAGTACTTGGATTATCATGTGAATCTCATCACGTTACTTAAGTAATTTGTTGGGTTTTAATGATGATGCTTAATTGGGATTGAGAATGCTGTCAACCATTCTCAATGTTTAACAACCACCCTGATAGTTAAATAAAATTTATTCCTTTGTTGTAGGGAAAAACTGGCTTTACGCAAAAACTGTAACCATAGAGCTTTCCACCAGCCATATATGCATGTAGTATAGGCTTATTCTTTCATTACTCTCTATGTGCTACATTGCCAGCATATTCCATGTGCTGACCTGTTTTTGGGCTGCAACGTTTCATGTTGCAGATTGTTCAGACAACGAGTAAGGTGCTTTTAGGTCGTGGTTCTATACTCAGTGATGCCGTTGGAGTTGATGGACTCACTTACCTTCCAAGTCTTCCGATGTTATCGTTAGTAGATGGCCTTAAGCCATATTTATTGTAATAAGTTCTATTTTGAGACTTTCGATGTAATAAGTGTGTGATTGCTACTCTGTTATAAATCCTTCAAGTACTGTGTGGTGTCAGCATTACTGATCCAGGAATGACACTTAAGCACAGAGACTCGATCCATTCGGGTCGGGTCACTACAAAGATGGTATCAGAGCATACGTTGAATGTAGGACATGGCCAGTAAGCTAAAGCCCTAGATCACTACTCTTTCTCCTCATTTCTGACTCCTCATCATTTCTATTCTTTTAGGATGGCGGATGCAAGGAACAAGTTCACACAACCGGATGAAGATACACCCTTTGGATGTCACCTAAAGGAAGTCACTAGATACCTGAACATAGGAATACCAAGCTTCACCGGGACCTACAACGCCATTTTACCCGAAAAGGAGTGCTGGATGATTCAAGTTCAAATTCCAGGAAGGACATTTGCACCAGTCACGGAGCCCATAGAGTTTTCCTTTGATGCACCAACTTGGAGTCTAGGAAAGAGTATGGCAGCCCACATCGCCATGGGACGTATTGGAGAAGTTTACCACAACGATCTCAAGAATACTATCTTCCAGATTTGTGGGCGCTGAGATGAGCAATGGGAGATGATCAGCACCAGGAGGGACAGATCGATCACAGCTTACATCCAGAAATTAAACCAGCACATCCGACGGCAGGAGAACCAGATGTGCGCAGGTATGGAGGATCTGCAGAAGGCTATGACCAAGATCAAGGAGCTAGAAGAAGAACTCAAGGCTACACGTGAAGACTACATGGAGGAGATCGTCGCTCTAGTGAGACAGAACGGCGACCTTAAGGAGAAGATTGAAGTATTCATGGGAGGTTCAACACCCAAAAGAGAAGATGACGAACCCACTTGCCCGGATAACTATATCATCGTCGATGACACCGACTCGGATCCCGACGATAGTGATGATGACTATGTTGATGAAGCTGGAGCAGATATCATGGAGTCCTCATCGGAGCAGTTTTTCTAGTAGACCACCATAACAGTAGTAGTGTTCCACCATGTACATAGTATAGTCCACGCACTTTTGCGATAGTTCTAGACCGCTTGTGTGCCCTTGTTTGATTGAATGAAGTGATTTTGTGTGCATTTGTCTCATGTGCATTTGGGTAGGGTTTTCTCTTTAGACCTCATTCTATTCTTAAATCTCGTCTTTTCTAAAAACCCACAGATGCCTCCGAGACGTGACAATGGATTTGCTTTCCCACGGAGCTCACTCGGTTGATCCAGCGAGAATCGCGTGATGCGATTGCTAGTCCGAACTGAACAACAACAACAACAACAACCCACCACCACCACCACCACCTGTTGATCAATTAACCCGTTTTCTTAGGCTGAATCTGCCGGTGTTTTCCAGTAGCACCGAGCCGATAGTGGCAGATGATTGGCTCCGTAAGACAGGGAGGGAGTTGACCACTACAGGATGTACAGATGGGGAAAAGGTGAAATTTGCCGCACATCAGCTTGAAGGACCCGCAGTAGCATGGTGGGAGAATTTTACAGCCACTTACCCTGTAGACACTGTCACATGGGATCAGTTTTAGCAAGCTTTCCGTATTGCCCATGTTTCAGCAGGAGCTATGGCCATGAAGAAGCGTGAGTTTTGCAACTTGCGCCAAGGAGGACGGACAGTTAGCCAGTATGTGGATGACTTTAGTAAGCTAGCACGTTATGCCCCAGATGACGTTGCTACGGATGCAACTAAACAGGAGAAGTTTCTGGAAGGACTGAATGACAAGCTGAGTATGCATTTGATGGTAGCAAGCTTCAACAACTACCAGGAGTTGGTAGATCGTGCTCTTATGATTGAGGGGAAGCAGCAGCAGATTGAAAACCGCAAGAGGAAGTATGGACAGGGGAAGTATAATTCTAGAGCTCAGCAGAAGCCCCGTCTTACCCCTAAACCGGGAGTTCATTTTCAGCATACCCATGGAGGAGGTAGCTCGCACAACCATAATGGCCCCAAGAATGGTAATGGGAATGGAGGAAGCAATGGCCAGAACCGTACCACCCCATCAACCCCAGCCAAGAGAGACCTGAGTCAAGTCACCTGCTTTAAGTGTTAGAAGACCGGACATTATGCCATTGAATGTCCTGAAGGCCAGAATGGCAATGGAAGCTCTGGGAAGAAGCCGAACCCTTTTAGCAGGGGACAAGTGAACCACGTTAATGTGGAGGAGGTTGAAGCCCATTCTGATGCAGTAATAGGTAAGTTTTTGGTTAAGTCATTTACTGCACTCGTTCTTTTTGATACTGGTGCATCACATTCATACATATCAAGGGGATTTGTGGATAAGTATAACCTGCCCACTAAGGTTCTTAGAACACCTATGTTAGTAAGCTCACCAGAAGCGGAGTATATGGCCAGTCAAGGATGTTTCCAAGTGCCATTAAGTATAGGAAAGCATATTTTCCCAACGGATTTAATTATTCTGGAATCCCAAGGTTTGGATGTAATTCTTGGTATGGATTGGCTGTCGATGTACGGGGGAAACATCGATTGCGCCAGTAAGACAATTTTGCTTACGACGCCAGAAGGAAGAAGGATCAAGTATGTATCCCGGCATGCGCCAAATAGAACGCAAGTAAATTCCTTATCAGGAGTTGTGCAGGAGGAAGTACCAGTGGTAAAGGATTTCCCTGACGTATTTCCAGAAGAGTTGCCAGGCATGCCACCGGATCAAGATATTGAATTTTTTATTGAGCTTTAGCCAGGCACAGGGCCAATATCGAAGCGACCATACATGATGCCCGCAAAGGATTTGGAGGAGATTAAGAAGCAGATTAAGGAGTTACTGGATAAAGGTTACATTCGCCCAAGTTAAATGCGCCTTGGGGATCAGCGATATTCTAGTGGAGAAAAGGATGGATCGTTAAGGATGGTTGTTGATTATCGTGGGTTGAATGAACTAACGGTCAAGAACAAGTACCCACTACCAATGATCAATGATCTGTTTGATCGATTGCAAGGAGCTAAAGTGTTTTCCAAGATCGATTTGCGATCAGGGTACCATCAGCTGAAGATTCGAGAGCAGGACATACCTAAGACAACTTTCACCACAAGGTATGGGCTGTATGAGTACACCGTTATGTCATTTTGTCTGACTAACGCACCTGCCTATTTTATGAACATGATGAACAAAGTGTTTATGGAGTTTTTGGATAAGTTCGTCGTGGTGTTCATTGATGATATTCTGGTTTACTCGAAGAATGAAGAGGAACATAAGAAACATTTGCGATTGGTACTTGAGAAGCTCAGAGAACATTACTTATATGCCAAGTTCAGCAAATGTGAGTTTTGGTTGAAGGAAGTAGGATTCCTCGAACACGTTATATCCAGAGAAGGAATAGCAGTTGATACCACAAAGGTTATCACTGTGACCAATTGGGAAGCACCAACAACAGTTGGAGAGATCCGTAGTTTCCTTGGACTCGCAGGATACTACCGGAGATTTATTGAGAATTTCTCCAAGATTGCAAAACCTATGACGCAATTGTTGAAGACGGATACCAAGTTCATATGGACTGAGGAGCGTGAGGCTAGTTTCCAGGAGTTGAAGAAACGTTTGGTTACCTCACCAGTGTTAATTCTGCCAGATCAGACCAAGGATTATGAGGTGTATTGCGACGCTTCACGTCGAGGACTTGGAGCAGTGCTCATGCAGGAGGGAAGAGTTGTTTCGTATGCTTCACGACAACTGAAACCTCACGAATTGAACTATGCCACGCATGATTTGGAATTAGCCGCCGTAGTGCATGCTTTGAAAACATGGAGAAATTTCCTCATTGGGAACCATTGTGAGGTGTATACGGATCACAAGAGTTTGAAATACATTTTCACGCAGTAGGAGTTAAACCTCAGACAAAGGAGATGGTTGGAGCTCATCAAGGATTATGATATGAGATTGCATTACCATCCTGGAAAGGCTAATGTAGTAGCTGACGCATTGAGCCGTAAGAGCCATGTCAATACACTAATGACGGGAGAAATACCAAAGGAGTTAGCCGAGGATCTTCATGAGCTATGTTTGGAAATAGTTCCGAGAGGCTATGTAGCAGCAATGGAGATTCAGTCAACTTTGATGGATAGAATCCGAGAAGCTCAGAAGACTGACAAGGAGATTGCCTCTATAAAGGAGAAAATGAGCGAAGCAAAGGCTAAATGATTTCATGAGGATGAGCATGACACCCTATGGTTTGAATACCGTGTTTATGTGCCCAATGACCCGGAGAACAGGAAGTTGATTCTGCAAGAGGCACACGATTCACCATATTCGATTCACCCAGGAAATACCAAGATGTATTTGGATTTGAAGGATACTTTTTGGTGGACCGGAATGAATAAAGATATTGCGGAGTATGTAGCAGTTTGTGATGTATGTCAGAGAGTAAAGGCAGAGCATCAGAAGCCAGCAGGATTGTTACAACCATTGCCGATACCCGAATGGAAGTGGGATAAACTAGGCATGGATTTTATCACGGGATTACCCAGGACTCGTTCAGGCTATGACTCGATTTGGGTTATAGTTGATCGATTGACGAAAGTGGCTCATTCCATCCCGGTAAAGACCACTTACACCAGTGCTAAGTTGGAAAAGATATACATGACCAGAATCGTATGCTTACATGGAGTTCCGAGGAGTATCGTATCAGATAGAGGAACACAGTTTACCTCAAAGTTCTGGAATCAGTTGCATGAAACTTTGGGTACCAGGCTAGAGTTAAGCACAGCTTTCCATCCGCAGACAGATGGACAAACCGAGAGGGTCAATCAGATTTTGGAGGATATGCTGAGAGCTTGTGCACTAGATTATGGATCTAGTTGGGACGACAATTTGCCATATGCAGAATTCTCTTACAATAACAGTTATCAGTCCAGTTTGAAGATGGCCCCTTTTGAAGCCTTGTACGGAAGGAGGTGCAGGACCCCGTTGTTGTGGGATGAAGTTGGAGACCGCCAGTTGTTTGGACCTGATTTGATTAAAGAGTCTGAACAGAAGGTGAAGTTGATTCGCGATAGGCTCAAGGTAGCCCAGTCCAGGCAGAAGAGCTATGCAGATTCTAAACGCAAGGAGACAGTTTACAAATTCGGAGACCGAGTTTATCTTCGAGTATCTCCACTACTAGGAATTAAGCGTTTTGGAGTTAAGGGAAAGTTAGCGCCACGTTTTGTAGGACCATATCGTGTTTTGGAACGTATGGGAGAAGTGTCCTACAAGTTGGAATTGCCTGAAGGATTGTCAAGAGTTCATGATGTATTCCACGTTTCCCATTTGAAGAAGTGCCATGCGGAGATGGATGATATACCACTAAGAGATACAGTGCCTTTGGAAGCGATTCAGTTGGGTAATGATTTGATCTATGAGGAGAAACCAGTTAAGATTCTCGAGTTTGCCAGCCGAGTTACCCGCAACAAGGTTATCAAGTTTTGCAAAGTTTAATGGATTCACCACACCGAGTGTCGGTGTACTAGAGTAGGGGTACCCTAGTATCCCGAACTCGTGCGGCAGGCGATTCTGACACCCAGCTGCAAGGCTTGCCTGGTGACCGCCAAAGTCCTCCATGGTTCCTCTGGAGCCATTCAAGAACAAAGTATTTAAGCCAAGGAGACAAGGCCCCGGCAAGAGGAGCTTGCCGGGAAGGCCACCCGAGGCACGCAGAAGACAAGACCCCGGCAAGAGGAGCTTGCCGGGAAGGCTCGGTGAGCACAAGCTTCCGGGCGCGACAAGGATTCTGCCGCGGCAAGGCGCTTGCCGCGGCAGGCAACCTCTCTTTATCTCCGCTCCAGCTCATCCACCAACGTGTCGCCATGGAACCATTCCAGGCGCGCGTGTCAAGAGTTGTGCAGCCAGCGGAGAGCAGCGGTAAGCGGCGCTGACAGGAGTGCCATCGTGGCAAGCGGTGGCGCCCCTGACGGTCCCTTTCTGCACTGTTTAGGCGACACGGACGGGCATTTAATGCTTTTGTCCCTTTGCCGTCAGAGTTAGGTAAAATACACTGTACAAAGTAACTGTACCAACCGCAACACATTTTTCCCATTTTGCCCTTGTCTACGTTGCCACCTGTTGGTGACCCCTTGAGCCTATAAAAGGAGGCCCATGCGCAACATAGAAGGGGGTTCGGCTCAGTTCGGTTCGACTCATTCGAAACTAGAGACACTCACGCTAGGTTTTGTAGCTCTCTGTGCTCCCTAGCAAGAACACAATACAATCAGACAAGCAGCAGTTGGAGTATTATCTCTCGGAGAGCTCAAGCTCGAGAACTGCTCGTGTGTTTCGCCTCGATCTGCTCTTCGTGCAATCTCCGCCCCCCACCGAACCGAAAGGGACTCGGTCCGCCAGTCCCATAGGTGTTCGTGGGTTACGATCAGCTTCCCCGACACCGAGGATGAAGCCACCTGGGAGTGAGAGGAATATTTGCTAAAGGACCACCCTCACCTATTTTCTAGCCAACCCGAATCTCGAGGGCAAGATTCATCTTAAGGGGGGTAGGTTTGTAACATCCCAAATTTTCAATTTGGAATGTTATACATTAGATCATCAATGCATATCATATTTTATTTGCTTTTGGTTTTGATCCCAGAAATTCTACGCAACTCAAGAACCCACGGAGAGAGTTGGGGATTTCGTTATTTTCATATTTGAGTTTTCTCAAATTTTGAGAATAGGATCATTTGATTTTAAATATTTTATCATCAAATATTTCTATTACAAAAGTATGAGAGAGGGAATAAAATGACTTTCCCAAAATAAAGAAATACTGAGGATTTAATAATAAAATCAAATAAAATTTTATTTCGGAGTTTTTTATATTTTATTTGAATTTAGGAAAAATGTGCATTATTCAAAATTTCATTTATGCCCCAAATAAATGTTCACTTTGTCCGGCTTGATTTTAAAAGTCGGGGAAAATTTATTTCAGGATTTTTGGAGTCAGTTTAGTATTTCTTTTATTTATTTTTCTGCGTGTTATTATTTAAAAAAAAACGCGAACCGACTTCGGCCGTGCAGCGGGACTCGCCAGGGCGGCCTTTAAATAGCGCCGCCGAGCCGGCCAGCCACCAAATACCTGCCTCGAGCCTCAGCCCACGCTTCTAACCCTAGCCGCCGCCGCCGCCGCCGCCGGCCGAGCCGGAACCACCGCCCGCCGTCGCCGGACCCGCCGCCCGAGGTCAACCTCGTTTTCGCCGCCCGGTTTTTTTAAAAACCGTGGTTTTTTTTAGTTTCGTTTTTTTATAAGATCGGTTTTTCCTCCGGTTTATTTATTTAGCGAGCGTTCGCTCGTTCGTTCGTTTTAACTAACGTATTCGTCGTTTAGATCCAGATAACGAAAGTTCGTTCGTTAATTTGTTCGTCGTTTTTCTTTTTGTCGGATTTTTCCGCGATTATTTCTGATCGCGATTTCTGATCCGATTTTCGTTTTAGTATAACTTTTCGCTCCTTTATCGGAATCAGGCGATTCAAGTGCCTGGAGTTTCGTATCGAAACCCTCTATCCGTTTAATTAACTTAAACAAGTTTTTGCTTCTGTAAAATTTGACTTAGATCCAGATTAGTAAAACAAAGCTGTTTTCTTTCGCCGTTTGACTTTCGTTGCTTCGTTTGATTTGATTCTTTTGCAAACCGGAGTTCTTAAGTTGAACTTTCTGGTTAGATCTTTTATTTGGAGTTTTACCTATGCATTAGTTGAGTACTTATTGTGTGTTTGTTTGGTTGCGATAGAGTACCCGGAGTGCGCCGCTTGCTACTTTGAATCTCTAGGTTTCACGGATCGTCAGCAAGGCAAGTAACACTTTGATCATATCCCTTTTCATACCCAGTTTTTATGCATTAGATCAATCCTCAAACATTGCATGATTAGGATCTAATTAAATTGTGGGTTTTGGGAAGTAGATTGAGGTAGTACCTATTACCTGTTTTATTATCAAACCCTTGGGAGTTACTTCTACGTTTGCTTATTTTGCCATGCTATGCAAGTAGACGTGGATTGGGTGAGTGATTTTTCATGACAGATGTGAGTTTGTTAATAAATGGGTTATCTAAGGTGGCAACTTAAACACACATTTGGGTGGATTGAGGTACCTGGGTATTCCAGGATTGCCTGTTGTTTTCTTTATGGACCGCCACCCAGGCCCAAAGGGATCATGAGATTATTCATACTAGAAACTTCCGTGTGCAGCCACAAGCTATTATGGGCTCTAGCATAGATGATTAAGTCGTGCGAACTCTTACAGGGTAGACTAGAAGATGTAGGGGAAAGTAGGTGTAACGGTCTATCCATCGTAAGGTGCTAGCGCTTCTGAAAGACTGTGTCTCGGTCATCCGTTTCTCAAACATCATGTAGTGCGAGAAATCCAACGGAGGCGATCGAGTCTTGTGGGGAAAAGTGCGCAAACCTCTGCAGAGTGTATAAACTAATCATGATTAGCCGTGTCCTCGGTTATGGACGTTTTGAGTATATAGTACTTGGATTATCATGTGAATCTCATCACGTTACTTAAATAATTTGTTGGGTTTTAATGATGATGCTTAATTGGGATTGAGAATCCTGTCAACCATTCTCAATGTTTAACAACCACCCTGATAGTTAAATAAAATTTATTCCTTTGTTGTAGGGAAAAACTGGCTTTACGCAAAAACTGTAACCATAGAGCTTTCCACCAGCCATATATGCATGTAGTATAGGCTTATTCTTTCATTACGCTCTATGTGTTACATTGCCAGCATATTCCATGTGCTGACCCGTTTTCGAGCTGCAACGTTTCATGTTGCAGACTTTTCAGACGACGAGTAAGGTGCTTTTAGGTCGTGGTTCTATACTCAGTGATGCCGTTGGAGTTGATGGACTCACTTACCTGCCAAGTCTTCTGTTGTTATCGTTAGTAGATGGCCTTACACCATATTTATTGTAATAAGTTCTCTTTTGAGACTTCCGATGTAATAAGTGTGTGATTGCTACTCTGTTATAAATCCTTCAAGTACTATGTGGTGTCAGCATTACTGATCCAGGGATGACACTTAAGCACATAGACTCGATCCATTCGGGTCGGTTCGCTACAGATTTATGATATTTATTTTGCAAACTATAGAGTTTTTATCCCAATGTTTCATTGGTATTTCTCCAATGATTTGTATGCTTTCTAGTCTTTGCACAATCTTATCTATATCTTTTTCAGATTTTATATCTCTATACCAATTTGGCGAAAATGATTCTAACCCAATGCATTATGTACATGTATTTTCTATATGATATTCTTCTATGGTCTCACTAAGTTCTTCAGATTTATAGAATTCAAGGGATCCTCAAGGGTAATGTCAACCATAATAACTCATGCTCCCTACATCCAATTATATATATATATATATATATATATATATATATATATATATATATATATATATATATATATATATATATATATATCATGTTCTTTCCAACATGCTGGGCTTGCCAAAGGATAAAATGAAAAAGGAAAGGTGAAGATCACCATGACACTTGCATAAGGTAGAAGATAATAATAAAGGATAAGCCCCTTCGCAGAGGGAAGCAGAGGTTGCCATGCGCTTTTATGGTTGGATGCACAAAATCTCAATGCGAAAGAATGTCACTTTATATTGCCCCTTGTGATATGAACCTTTATTATGCAGTCCGTCGCTTTTATTACTTCCACATCACAAGATCGTATAAAGCTTATTTCTCCCACACCAATCAATCATACATATTTAGAGCAATTTTTATTGCTTTGCACCGATGACAACTTACTTGAAGGATCTTACTCAATCCATAGGTAGATATGGTGGACTCTCATGGCAAAACTGGTTTAAGGGTATTTGGAAGAACAAGTAGTATCTCTACTTGGTGCTGAGAATTTGGGTAGCATGAGGGGGAAAGGCAAGCTCAACATGTTAGAGGATCCATGACAACATACTTTATCTCAGATATAAGAAAACACAACTCATTACGTTGTCTTCCTTGTCCAACATCAACTCTTTAGCATGTCATATTTTAATGAGTGCTCCCAATCATAAAAGATGTCAATGATAATATATCTATATGTGAAACCTCTCTTTCCTTATTACTTCCTATTAATTGCAACGATGACCAAAGCTATGTCTGCCAATTCCCAACAACTTTTAATCATCATACTCTTTCTATGTGAAGTCATTACTCTTAATAAGATCAATATGAACTCTTTGTTTCTTTCTATTCTTTTTCTTATTTTCTTTTATTCACTCAAGAACATGGAAAAATAATCAAGCCCTTGACTCAACACTAGTCTTTATTATATATAGCTCACAGACTCGATTACATAGAGGGATCATAAAGCAAAACTCAAAACTAGATCATGCCATAAACTTTATTCTACTAGATCAAGATACTACTAATAGGATCGAACTAAGAAAAACGGTAAAGATAGGAGATGTGTTTGTGATACGATACCGGGGCACCTCCCCCATGCTCGGCAGTTGCCAAGGGGAGTGCCCATACCCATGTGATTATATCTCCTTTGTTGGTGAAGAAGGTTGCGGTGGTGATGGATAGTCGCACATAGAGCGTAAGAGGTCCTCCAGCTTCCGGATAATGCCCTTGAGTGCAACAATATGCTCCTTCAACAAAATATTTTCACGTGTGAGATACTTGTTCTGTATACGAGCTAACTCAATCATCTTGAAAGCTTCGATCTCAGTTGGGGTAAGAAGATTATGATCAAGTCGAAGGATGTCTTCTGCCGGAGCTTGATCCTCCGTGGCCTTCTTGATCCTTTCATCCTTGTTGATCTTCATGGTTTCTTCCCTCTTCAGATATATCTTCATTAGCCAAGCATCGTTGTCACCATTGTTGGAGGAGGGGGACGACATGATGCCTAGCCTTGAAAACCCTGATAGAAAATAGCTCGAAACAAGAACATAGGAGATTTGCATGATACGGGAGTCAAAACCTTCGGGAGAATATATAATGAATTTTTACCAACCAAAATACGTGCGTGCAAGAAAACGGAGTCCGGAATGCACACGAGGTGCTCACGAGGTAGGGGGCGCGCCCAGGAGGGTAGGGCACTCCCACCACCCTCGTGGGGCCCTCGTGTCCTTCCCGGACTGCTACTTATTTTTCAATTTTTCTAAATATTCCAAAACGGATAAATATTGCCTTAAAAATTGTTTTGGAGTCGATTTACTTACCGTCTCACATACTTATTCCTTTTCAGAGTCTGAAACGGTCTCGAAAGTGTCTCTTATGTATTCCTCCGGGGTTACGGTTTCAATAATATTGGTTTCAACATTTATGGGATTACCTGAGATATAGTGTTTAATTCTTTGACCGTTTACCACCTTCGGGTTCGTGCCTTCGAAGTTGTTGATTTTTATGGCACCGGTACTTTGATAATTTGATATGTGGGTGGACCGGTGCTTGGGTGTTGTTCTTACTTGAACAAGCATCCCACTTATGATTAACCTCTATTGCAAGCATCCGCAACTACAACAAAAGTATTAAGGTAAACCTAACCATAGCATGAAACATGTGGATCCAAATCAGCCCCTTACGAAGCAACACATAAACTAGGGTTTAAGCTTCTGTCAATCTAGCAAACTCATCATCTACTTATTACTTCCCAATTTCTTCCTCTAGGCCCAAATAATGGTGAAGTTTTATGTAGTCGACGTTCACATAACACCACTAGAGGCTAGACAACATACATCTCATCAAAATATCAAAAGAATATCAAATTCACATGACTACTAATAGCAAGACTTTCCCTTGTCCTCAGGAACAAAGTAACTACTCACAAAGCATATTCATGTTCATAATCAGAGGGGTAATAATATGCATCAAGGATCTGAACATATGATCTTCCACCAAATAAACCAACTAGCATCAACTACAAGGAGTAATCAACACTACTAGCAACCTACTAGTACCAATCCCGGACTTGGAGACAAGAATTGGATACAAGATGAACTAGTGTTTGGATATGAGATGGTGCTGGTGAAGATGTTGGTGGAGATTGCCCTCTCCCGATGAGAGGAGCGTTGGTGATGATGATGGCGATGATTTCCCCCTCCCGGAGGGAAGTGTCCCCGGCAGAACAGCTCTGCCGGAGCCCTAGATTGGTTCCGCCAAGGTTCCGCCTCGTGGCGACGTAGTCTCATCGCGAAAGGTTGCTTCTAGTTTTTTTTCTTGAAGAAAGACTTCATATAGCAGAAGATGGGCGTCGGAGAGCCACCAGGGGGCCCAAGAGGTAGGGGGCACGCCCTAGGGGGGGTGCCCCCCACCCTCGTGGACAGGGTGTGGCCCCCCTGGCCTTCTTCTTTGGCGAGGATTTTTTATTATTTAATATAATATATTCCGTGGAGTTTCAGGACTTTTGGAGTTGTGCAGAATAGGTCTCTAATATTTGCTCCTTTTCCATTTGAATTCCAAATTTGGCATTCTCCTCCTTATGTAAACCTTGTAAAATAAGAGAGAATAGTCATAAGTAGTGGGACATAATGTGAAGTAACAGCCCATAATGCAATAAATATCGATATAAAAGCATGATGCAAAATGGATGTATCAACATTATCTTGATAAGGGATAAATGTTACCCCTTCTTCATGTATGATTGTTGTTTGTAAAGATTGTTGTAAAAATCTTAAGCTTATTATCATGTCATCATTTATTACCGACAAATCACTTATTGTAATTTTATATATTATATAGTTTGTGCCATTTATGTAAGCTTCAATATTATATGCTAGCTGATTATGTATCTTCTTTATTCCCGACATATTGGTAGATACTTCAGCTTTATTATCATCTATAGTTTCAAATAGTTCGGGACATCACATAAAATATTTATCATGGATTATATTCTTAGTGCAACTAGTATCTAATAGTGCTAGTATTTTATATGAAATATTTGGATTAAGAACAATCCTAACTGGGATCCTTATTCCCAACACTTCTTTGAATGGTAATCGAACAATATATTTGTTTCCAAAACTAGTAATTGCATCTTTCAATTGTATTAATTTGTCTCCTTTTTTATCCCTTACCGTTACCATTTGTTCTTTCATTTCGGTGTTTTTAGCAACAGTATTATCTTCTTTCTTACCATTTTCTAACTCATCTTTAAGTTTTTCTAGCTCTGCTTCTAGCTTATTTATTCTATTTTCTAAATTTCTAACCCTACTGGATAATATTCGCTCTTCCGGTTCCAATTCTATCTCTTGTCTCCACTTTTGATTATTGGCTCTTAGACATGAGGTACAGGCTTGCTTTAAGCACAAGCTACATGTGAACTTATTATCTTGGCTTGGATAATATATACAAAAAGCACTTTTTATGTTATGATCACCTTTTCCTCTAATCAAATCATGATCACAATCTACTTGGTTCATCATTTCAATTTTTAAACCGACTAATTCATCTATTAGGTCTATTTCATCTTGACTCGATTCATATTCTCGAGCCTCTTTTCTACTTCATATGTTTCTATAATTGAATACTACTACTACTACTACTACTACTACTACTACTACTACTACTACTACTACTACTACTACTACTACTACTACTACTACTACTACTACTACTACTACTACTACTACTATACTATATATTCTCATCATCACATACTATATATTCTCGTCATCTTTTATCTCATCATCACATACTAATATATTCTCATTAACACTATCTATAATTAACACTCTCTCTTGTTCTTCATATTTGCTAGAGTATCTTTTCTGGTCTTTATTAGGGCAAGTTCTACTTAGATGATCAGAGAGTTACATATGAAACATCTATATGTTTTATCATAGGTTTTCTTAGGATTATATCTCCTTACATTTCTTTTATGCAGGAATGGGGCTCTATTGTCAGACCTTCTTAAGAAATATCTTTTCTTTGTTATAAAATTTCTATTATCTCTCCTTTGTGGTTTATAATATTTGTTTTTACTATGCCTTTCTTCTCCATATGTTAGTGGTATTTGGACAATGTTATTGCAAAAATTGTAATCTGATTTCTTCATAGATATTTGGGCTTGAATGCTAGTACATACCTTTCTTAGTTGTTTGAAAACAAATGTTATGGCTTGGGATATATTTACCACATTTCCTCCTATTCGTTTTTTATACTCCTCAAATATTATGGAACCTAGAGGATCAGGTAACTTATTAAAATATCTTTCTACTACACCTACATTAAAACCTTGTTTAGCAGTAGTAGCATTATACAAATAGTGCTGGGAAAATTCTTTTATACCTTTCCAGCTAGTTAATGTTAATTTTTCTATTTCTCTTAACCTTTCATTTTGTAATGAGGTATGTCCTAATTCTGGATCTTCTGCTATGATCATATTTTAGATAACATTCACAAAGTTATTAGGGTTACTTCCTGCCCTTTTTAATTCTTCATATTGACTAGGGTATGACTCTACCCATTGTTCCCATAGAAATTTTACAGATTCTCCTAAAAATGTTTCAATATATGTTAACATATCTTCTACCTTAGTTCCTATATTATACTGATTTTGTATATATTTTTGCACTATTAAACCTTTCCCTATGCTGATTATATTCGGCCAATCTATTGGATCATGAGCTACTAGGTTTAATATAGCGCCATCATTCTTATAATTTTGAAATTGCACTGGTTTTTCAAAATTTCTTCTTTTAGTACCCATATATCTATATTGTCCAGGGATATATGTAGGTTGTAGTAATCTTTTTCTGGAGGCCATTGTCCAGCTGATCTGGTTGGTCTCTCTCTCTTTCTCCTTCTCTTTTTACTGATGATTCCCCATATCCCCTTCTTCTTTTACCACTATTTTCTACTTCCATGGCTTCCATTGCATTGTCTAAATTACGCAGTCCCACATCATCTAGTGAGTTATAGAAATCACTATTTTGCTGTGAATCATCATATCTTTCATCTTCTAACCACATTTCTTTTATTAATTCCTCCTCCTCCTCATAACTTTTTAATAATAACTTATTATTGATATCCCATTGCTCTTCTTCACTAACAACTTATTTTTGAACAATATTCTTATCTTTATTATTATTATTATTAATGATAGCATCTT